>JAZHYW010011332.1:0-95000 GCA_037355805.1 Ixodes ricinus | reverse complement strand
TTTATCTCAACCAGACACGGAGTTGCCTTCTTAATCAACGGTTTATATGTTTCCATAACCCAGAATAACTAAACAGATTTTGTCGTTTTTTTATATCACAAAAGCGGATTAATAAATCCCGTGCAAAAGGCTAGTCTAGGAGTGAGTTTTAGTGACACACCAGTTTTCAGTTTAGTATATGACTAAAAACAAGTATGCTACTTTAACTATTCTATTCACAACACAAAACTTACGCACGAACCCTTTCATTTCCGTTGGGAATAATAGTGTGTACTTTTTCTAATAAACTTCAGTTGAGAGTGCGCCCTCTGCCGTCGTTCACTTTGTGTCTCGGTCCGTGTTTTTTCGGCGCTTTATAACCTTTGTGGTGTTGTGCCCCTTTAAAGGGGCCCTGCAATCATAATTAAGCGTCTACCTTTTTGCGGTTTCCCCGTCTCTTGGGGTTCGGGCAAGCCAGTGGGCACGGAGAGAGTAGCTAAATATCAGTGCGTCATATTTTATCCGGACGACGCGGAAACCTCCTCCACCTACGGGGGCGACCCGCGGTGCCGAAAGCGCGCGATATGTGACGTCTTTGGTCCTGGCCTTACTACTGGTCAGGGCTGGTAAAAGCTTTTTTCTAGTCGAAATACAAAATATAAATGGCGCGAACCGTTTTCACTTATGTGTGAAAGTAGTTTTTGTTCAGTATTTCAGATCAGAAAAGAAACAAAAGCAGTTGATAAAGTACGGAAACAACAAATGACCCGTCAACATACCCGCCACCAAGCGGTGGAAAAGGTGGTGCTTACTAGAAAAGGGTAGTGGGATCAGGCGCCGACCAGCGGCGAGCGTAGAAAGGTCCCGGATGTACAAGGCGGCGCTGTGGTCGTATACAGTCTTGAGGATCCAACCGGTTCCGAGCGTTCCGAAGGCCTTCGGCTGCACGTTGGGCCGTTTAGCGGTATGGCAGCGCGAAGTGGCTCCTTTCTGGAGTGGTTTTTACCCCGCGTTTGCTGTCGTTTGTGACCAATCAAGTGTCATGCTGAATTAGTGTTTAATCGCGCATCAAATGCAATGCGAGCCGCCCTGGCCGCCTGCTTCATACTGCCTATCCAGAAAATGCTTTAGTAACGCCCTCTCGAGCCGTCGACACGGAGTGCGGCAGCCGTGAGCGCTTGCTGAGCTCACTACCCTCCTCTAGTGCACGGCCACTCAAGCGACCAAGGACGTCATGAAGGAACTAATTTTCTGCTTGTTTTTGTAATTTTAATCTGCCTATAACTTTTCAAATAAAGCGAAATTCGAGAAAGTAAAAGGTTAATTAATTTACTACGTTCAGTACACTCAGGTTTGGTGCAAATTAAAAACCAGTAAAAAAGTCCTTTCAGGGCCCCTTTAGAGGGATGCTGAACCGAAGTTTGCATTTCGCAAAATAAGGCTGCAGAAGCGCTGAACAGGACGCTCCAAACTCGAAAACATCACTCATACGACGATATCTCAAACGGATGGCCGTATTTTTGGAAAAGAAGGGCGCGACCAAGGGAGGAATATGACGTCATGTTCCTCCTGGAACAGTTGAGACTGAGGGGAGGCGGCTTCGCTCCTCTCCTTCTCGCTTCGGCTAACCTGCTCGAGCGGACGAAGCGAAGAGCAGTGTACAAGAATTGTGACGCAACATGTCTCATCGGCCTCGTCGACAGTGTTCAAACCCGCACTTATTTTCCAAAAATAAAGCAAACCGTTAGGGATATCCGGACATGAACGTAACGCGTTACAAGTATTTATTTATTTTATTTATTACATACTGCAGGCCTTTTGATAGGCCCTTGCAGGTGTAAGGGTACATCATTACACATGGCTTTCATAATGTTTAGTAAATAACACTCTCATAACTAACAATCAAAGGGGAAAAAAGTTTGTACAACATGTTCAAAAAGGTTCACAACACTAAGAACACAATGGCAATACCTAAAAAGGATGATCATCAAGTGCTTTATTAAAATCCAGAACGAGTTAGTTCTACCTGGCTACTACTTTCGGTAACGAGTAACGTATTTAGTTACTTTTAATGCCAAGCAACGAGGAAAGGTTTCTCGTTACTTTTGAGGGGTAACGTGTACAACACCGCTTCAACGGCCTCGTCTTTAATTTTAACCTGAGTGTGCCTCTGTTGTGGGAATGGTAAATGGGCAACCCGAAAAACAACTAAACAGTATGACAGTACAGCAACGTATATCGCTAAACACGTCCGTCGAACAGTTCAGCTGATGTGTCCAGCGACAAACGCAGCTGTACTGAACCCTACAGCTGGGAATGTCCTTCACCCAGCGAACACAATAAGGTTTGTTGGTTGAACCTTCCAGAACCGGGTACGGACAGGATGTAAACCCGGAGGTTGCGAACACTTGAAGGCACAGAGCCCATTGTTTACATTGAACTGTAGAAACAAAGAAAACCAAAAAGAGGGGAATCCCAGACTAGGGCATACCCCAGAGGACATCGAGGGGACGATTCTCCAGAACAACACTACTCCGCAATGTTATTTCTGTATTTCTAAAGAGGTCATTGTATGAGGCGTGCGGTTCTGTCTTACGTTTTGGACGTTTGCTGTTGTTCTTTTGTGTTTTGCTAAAAACGTCCTTACAGAGTACAATGGTGAACTCTTGGGATATAGAAGGTCTTCTTTGTGGTTGTACTGGAAATGGAGAAGCGTTATCGGTGTGCGTTAGCGGCGACCTTGGGAGGTGGTTACAAAAGCTGTGGACGGAATAAAAATTGGTTAGCTGAGTTTTAGACGTTTGTCTGCAGTGTTCCCTTATTTCTGTGTCTCCTTACACTTTTTATTTTATTTTTCCTTCCCAGTCTCAGGATTTTACCATCATAATAAAGACTATTGTTGTTGTTTTTTGTTGTTGTTTTTTTAATTTGGGGTGAAACATTTTTTTCCTCCCAGTTGCGTATCCGTGTTGAAAGTTGGAAAATCCAGGTTGGTAGCTTGTTGAGTACGTGTGCAGACCGGCAGTACCATGTGACTATCTTTTTTTATAAAATGAGTATGTTATTGCAACTCTTGGGCAGTCAATCGTCGACCGACAACCTAGCAGTGATGCCGGCCGTGACTTCTCCGCGGCCTCAGCTAGTATCGCTTTCCAGGCCAAGGAGGTTGAAGACAATGGCTGCATCATCTTCAAACGCTTGCTCTGCTTGCCGAAGCTCAAGGAGATTAGCGCATTGGCAACAATTATTCCAACTTGAAAATGCAGGTGAAGATTAGTAGAATTTGTACTTTCGATATAAATGTGTTTTACGCGTATAGTCATCGCAGATTGTAACTACTGCATCAGTTTATTGTAATACCGCAGCAAATAACATTCCAGATTTGACGCGCGCCTATATTTGACCAGTATTGTCTTTCGTTTTATTGTTGCAGTCTCTCCATTCGTCCAGTGTCAATCCCTTTGAATCCTCTGTATTGAAGCGACGACCGAGTGAAACTCCAGCATCCACCGCGGACCAGCCCCTGTTACAGCAATTTTGTATTGACACTACAGCAACTGGTCACCATGTACCGCTAGAGAAGTATGACGATCTCGTAGCCCAGTTCAAAGTGAAAGGTTCTCACGCGTTCAGCATTGCGGAAGAGCCTTCTTTTGTAAAGTTGGTGCATTCGCTGGCCCCAAAACAAAGGCCCTTGACTCGGCAGATGATGGTGAAGAGGATCGAGAAGAGCTGTGATGAAACTTAAAACAAGGCTTAGGACCAGCTTCGAAGATGTACAATATATTGCTGTGACAGCCGACTGATGGTCAACGTTTCACACGTAATTTTGTGCACTACCCATAGTGGAAAAGTAAGGTCAAAAAAATAACTCGTGTGAATTTACCTCATCTTTTTTATATATTTTCAGGCATTTCTTGGCAGCGATGGCACTGTGGCTCGATCTGGAGACATTGAAGCGCCCAGTGGCCCCTTTGGCTTGCCGTCGAATGATAGGCAGAGTAACATGTGACGGGGTGGCCAATGAACTGATGATAGACATAAAGGGACGGACAGACATGAAACGACGGAATGTCCCCAGCTCCAGGGTTGCTATGTCTATCCTCAACCAGCTCGCCTGCCTACTTGATATTTTTGAAGAGGTCATGTAATTGCCGAAAAAGTCATCATGGTCACAACTGACAATGTGACAAATTTTGCTATAAGCGTTGAGGTAAGCATTTGTTAATATTGTCAAATGTACTGCAGGATGACTGTATTGAACCTCAACTTTCGAAAAGCTGTTGTCTCTTAAGAAGTTTTATTGCAGAGACGTCACATTTTCAACACCTCTTCTTTCTTCAGAGGATCTACGGGCAGACGAGGAAGCAACTGACGGTGGCAACGACGTTCAGCCCATAGGGTTGACAAAGCTGCTTGACACTAAGGACGACGCTATGATTGCAAGGCAACTGCCATCCCATCATCGCTGTGCCTCCCCCTACACTGAACCTCGTAGCAACAAAATATGCTCTGCAAGCGGTGAAGAATGACAAGTACTACGCACGAGCTTCCAGAAGCGTGTTCAAAAAGCGCCAACTCCCTGTGGAACAAGAGGCAATAAAGGCAAGCCGCTGACATTGTGAAAACGCTCTGTGGCATATACATGTTGCACCAAGTTACAACTCGCTGGAACTATTTTTATGGGGCAGTGGAGTGCATCACGAAGGCTATCAACGAGGGGAAAGACATCAACAGAATGTTCCGAAGACATGGGATCCAAGCACTGGAGAGGCCGGACGACATCAGGTTCATTTGAAGAGTACTGCAGTGTGAGTACATAATTTTACTTGTCAATGAATGTGAATACTCCCATGCCCGTGGTATACCGGAATGCCCAATACTCGATACATGTATGATTCCCACGCAGAGAAGCAATCGTAAAGAAAACTCTTTCTTCCATCGGTCATGAAGCATCTCGCTTGCGCTTTGGATATGCTTCAATGAGAACGGTCCATGTTTCTCGGATACCAGTTATGAACTCCAACGATGCTCATCTCCAAGCTGGAGTACAACGCAATGAAGGGACTGGCATTTTGCGCGCCTCTTGTCACAGCTTTTTTGAATGGTATTCTGAAAAGGTAAACATTTATGGCATATTCTATCAATGTTCACGTTTTTACCGAAAAATGTCCCGCCTTGTGTTTTTCTTGTTCTTTAGAGCTGGGTTTGCAAAACATTTTCGCTCGTGGTTTTCCAGGAAGCCCTGCCCCTGCGCGCTTCTACTAGTACCAAAATTCAAGCTACAAATTTTATTGTTATTCCGGAATATCATGTAATTGAAATGGCGGTCAGGGAGGATGTAAACAGAAAACTAATTACTGAAGTTTAATTTTTGTTCTATTTTACAGGTTTTCTCATCTGATGCATAATCCTCAGCTGATCCTGGCGGCGACTATCATCCCGCGGTTTAACCTATCGTTGATCGCAGATAGATCACGTCGCTTCGTGACTAGAGTCATGGTGAAGGACGCACTATCCATGTTACAAGGAAGCAAGCATGGAACCACGCGCCCGCAGAAGCCTTATCTAGCGGACGACTTTTTCAGTTTTCCACTCTCAACGTCCATAGATGACCCGGAGGAACTTACTCGGTTTTTCCTTGTGCCGGATGGGTACCCGCTGTGCTCAATGAAGGCGCAGTTCCCGAGGATTCACCAGCTCTTCCTGATGCACAACACTGCCGTTCCTACGAGCGAGTCGGTAGAACGACTCTTCAGCGTCGCCGGAGATGTATTTTGAAGAAAGCGGGGAAACATAACTGAAGAAAACTTCGAGAGGCAGATACTGCTTAAGTGCAATGACTACTAAAAAAAGAGAACAATAAACCGTGAAACAAAAGAGTTGTGTATTTGGTCGTTAGAAATAACGAGAGATGTAACTCGTTACATTTGAGGGAAAGTAACGCATTCCTTCTTGAGCATCGGTAACGAGTAACGTATTTAGTTAATTATTTAGCGAGTAGCGAGTAACGGTATTCAGTTAGTTTTTGGGTAACGTGTACATATCTGGGAATATCGCTATATGAGTGATGTTTTGGGGTTTCGCAGCGTCCTGAATATCGCTCCAGCCTTATTTTTTGAGCATCAATTAAAAGTTTTTTTCCAGTATTATGCTACTCATTTTAAAAACCTAAAATAACAATTTTAAATTTAGATATTTTCTCATGGTACAAAATTGTTTTCACCTTGTAATCATTAATTAATACTTTTTTGGTTCAGAACAAAGTTATTTTAACTGTGAATGAACACACTGGTGTGTATGAAGATAGAAGGGCCAGGTTCTCGGTAACTTATTATTTGTGCATAAAAAAATCTAAAATTACCAACCTAATAATGTTTGTACATTAGAAAAAAATCGTGCACACCAGCAGAAAACGAAATCGCGAGTTGTTATGAAAGCAGTGAAAGGTTCGACTTCACATATATTACATTTCTCGAGGAGAGTTAAAGTTTAAAACTTCGCCATGTGTTAGCTTGTAGACGAAGGACGTGAATTCTATATTTCTCTGCCAATTGAGAAATTGGTCGAACGATCGCAACGTCTATGTGATCACGAAATCATATTTCTACGTTGATATATCTCTGATAAGATTACAGTATTTTGCAATCGTAGAAAAGGCGTGTGGCGAGATTTGTGCTATAAGTCAAGTCGCGATTTAAAGTCGTGATCGTTCAAGACAGTTTACCGCACCTTTTTCTTCTTTTCTTTTTTCGTCCACTTTGCTCTGCGAGCCTATCATGACAAATTAAAAGTTAATAAATCTTGAGTCCATAGAAAACTATATTTTCTGCAACGCCAGTGAGTGATAGCGCGCCCCTTTCTTTTTAGAGATACCGCGGAAACGGCTGACGGCGGCGGAGAAGCTGCAGTCGTGCTGACGACCTGCTGCGCTTTGTACCGGCCTATGGGACCAGTCCCATGCTGTCGCTGTAGCGCAACATATCTAATTGAATTTCGCTCGTCAGCGATCTGTTCATGACTATCGCGGTGATGAGAGGCGCCGATTCAGAAAATATGTCGGTGGCATGGTCGCCATCAGCGCAGTAAAACCCTTGGTAAAACCTACCGGCACACCACCAGCACGCCGCTAACGCTCCCATTTTCCTACTGCCGAGAGAACTTCGGTTCCGGTGACAGGGCACGTCACGACCGTCAAAATTACGCCGCGGCTTGTTTTGCGGTGAGTTGGAGAGAGGAAAAACTCGATAATTTTTCCTGTAGAAGTTAATAAACCGAAACGAAAACGGGTGCCTGTTCGGCGTTCAGTGAATATTCACGGTTTAATGTCGAAGTTATTAGGCGAAAGTAAAAAGGCCATTTCATGGTCCCTTTAAGAATGCTTACATGTGGGAATGCGATAGCATGACGCACGTACTAGGCACAGCTTTAGCCAGCCCGAAACGTGGAGCCGCCGTGGCGTCGGTGAAGCGTTCTCGTCTTGCTCCTCGGAGGCCCGGGTTCGATTCATACTCAGACCGAAATGTACGAAATTTTCTTTTCAAAGCCACTAATTTGTTTCGACGTGTTTTTACTTTTTGTGCTGCGCCGCCAGCAGTTCGGCTGGCTCCTTAGCAGCGATCATGCCGTTGCTATGGAGCCACATGACGCCTCGCAGCCAATGGGAATTCAGGTACCGTTTTTGGGGAATTTAGGTGTCATTTATTGCTGCTATAGACAACGATAACGCAGGCTTCAAACTCAAATAACGCCAGATCGCTACATGGGTCATTTAGTGCTTTGGCATTAAAATGAACCTGAAGAGCGTTTCGAAAAAAATGAGTCAATGCTTGATTCTGACGTGTTTTTGCCTGCTGAGTTGAAATATCACAACCCTTTTACCCATTATAGTCACTAAAGGGGAAAAAAGCGAATAAGATCAAAAGCAATCGCCGCAGCGGTACGCCAGTGCCTAGTCACGCGTGACGCGCCACTACGTCATAGAAGGTCCATCTCGATTCTCGCTTGCTCCGCCGCTTACGGAAGTAGTCGGGCGCCGAGGCTTCTGCTCTTGTAAATCGGGTTCGAGTTCTGATTTTTCAAAATCTTTCGGTGGGTTTGAAAGAGTAATGTGTCCAGAGGACCCTCTACGTGACAAAGCAAGCGTTCCAGCCGTTGCCAATGCAGTAAAATGACCTCCGCGGTGATACGGGCAGGCACGAGGAACCGCTTGTGCTGACGCAAGATGCGCTTGCGCCGACGCGATATGGCCGGCCTCATACTTTGCGGAACATACTAGGGAGTTTTCGTAGACCACGTTTCCCCTCCGCTAAGCCCTCCGCAATGAAGAAGTCGCTACTGCGCCTGCGCGCCGACAGCCTTGACTGTGGAGTTCCGGGTATTGTAGCGGGTTGCGGAGGGCGTTGCGCGACAGCGAAAACGATCTAAGAAAACTCCCAATTGACTACTACTTACTGTAACGTAAAACATTGACAATAGGGAGTTTTCGTAGACCGCGTTTCCCCTGCGCTAAGCCCTCCGCAACCCGCTTCTATACCCGGAACTCTACAGTCAAGGCCGTGGGCGCGCAGGCGCATTAGCGGCTTCTTCCTAGCGGAGGGCTTAGCGGAGGGGGAAACGCGGTCTACGAAAACTCCCTAATAAACGGAGTACTGTTGACGGGACGCGTCAGGCCGGATTAACGTGACCTTCCCCAAAACGGCGTCAGTGGACAAGAATTCGGCTCACCTCGGCCTTCATGCTTGGCAGCCGCTGGACACGTGATCATGCAGTCTGCATTGTTCACCAAGGTTGAAGGGGTTTGAAGAGATAGTAGGCTTGAAGCGATGGGAGAGCTTCCCCTGAAATGAGACAGGGTCGTCGTTCTGCCACCGCGATGTCCTTGCGTGCTACGCAAATAGCTGCACAAAAGGTCCATCCTTGCGATAGCGGTATCCTCTGCTGCGTTTTATTTGTTTTCCATCAATTATTACGTAAATACATATTTAAAAAAATGGAGATGTGTGCCCGGCAGCCCTCAGTTTGATGTCGAATTCTTGAAAGCTCCCTGCGCCACTACGTTCACACATACCTCCCAAGATTTGTTGACTGCATTAGACTACCACCAACATTATCATAGTCCGATCGCATTTCAACGGCACAAAGAACCACTGGATGACATACGAAATTTATAGGGAACACACTGCGTAACTTGTAAAACAAGAACTCAATTCAAAACAGAATGTCACATGATTTGTATCTCCAAAACGCGCTCCTGAAGAAAGTATCTATGTACCCATAAAAGGAAAATTTAAGAAAATGTTTGTTTACGTTTAAAAATATGTGACGCCAAATAGTATCAGCAAGTGCACAGAAAAGTCTATGGTGAAATAAATTGAATCGTGAAAGTCTCCCGGGTGACTGGGTAGCGGAGAAGATTAGAAAACAAGATAAACCAATCCTGGTTCTTGTGTAACGGAGTCGGTCCGGTAAATATGGTCATTTCAACGATATAAGTGGAAATCGAACTAAAACACTAACTGAGGGCGGTTAGCACAAAATATCCAGTGGATGCCCGCTATCTGCTATGTGATCGTGGCTTTTCCAGTACACTGCACATAACGTAATAGCTTTTCTCTAGAACAGTCAACCTATAAGTCCTATACCTAGTATCGTTTCCACTTTGCATGTGCCTTTTAATGCGCTGAATTGCCTTGTTACCTTCAAAGCTGGTCGGCAAGGCGCAGGGTTCGAGACGTGAAGAAGCATCTGCGTTGCTGTTCTTTTCTTTGTGTTTTATTTTCTAGGAGCTTTAGATTTTAACGTAAGCGGCGCGTACTTGATGAGTTATTTTTATGGCCATCTTCCGGGCACAACGCCGACGCCGCTTTTTCCCGTGATGGGACATACAAGGCTTTCGTCTTAATATATTTTCACATTCAGAGGTCATTCTCAACATAATATGTAATTTACGCATTCGTACATGAACGATCTCGAAAAAATTAAAGAACACATTTAAGACTGCTTACGCATAGCAATGCGAAAGCCTTCCTACACGCAGCGCATTCCTACGAGCCGCACGCCACGTCTTCCCATCCCACACGGCGCTCCGACAATGACATCACGCTCCCCAACTGAGCAGGCGCGGCGAACCCCGCCGGCTTCGCGGATTGTTTGATGATTCATCTGCGTTGCTGTGCTTCTCTTTGTGTTTTATTTACGAGACGCGTCCGCTTTGACCTTGAGCGCCCCGCCGGCTTTTGTGACGAAGCATCTGCGTTGCTGTGCTTGTGGCCAATGGGAATTTAACTGCCGTTTCGCTGCTACAGACGGTTACAGACAACGCCGGCTTCGCTCCATGGAACAGTTAATGCATTAAAATAGACAGGCACAACTTGGGTCTCCCGTGCAGTGCCCAAGTGGGTCCCACGACGGCTATGCGGGGGCACAGGTTGCACAGCGGTGGGCTCCTCGGGGAAACGCCTTGGCATGCCCAACTTGGGCTTCCTGTGCAATGCCTTTGTGGGGCTCACCTCGGCTATGCGGGTGCAGAGTTGGCACAGAGGAGCGCTCCACTGGGGCAACACGTCGGCGTGCCCAACTTGGGCTGCACGTGCTGTGCCCCCGTGGGTCCGACATCGCATTTGCAGGGGCAGATGTGGCAGAGACGTGGGCTCCACAGGGGCAACGCGTGGACGTGCCTAGCTTGGGCTGCGCGTGAAATATCCCCGTAGGTCCTACCTCGGCTATTCGGGGAAGCACATACGTGGGCTCCACGCGGGCAACGTGTGGGCATTCCCAACTTAGGCTGCCCGTGCAATGTTCCCGTCGGTATCACCTCGGCTATGCGGGGGCAGAGGTTGCACAGCTTCATCTTGGCAACGCGTGGGCATGACCAATTTGGCCGGCCAGAGCAATGTCTTCGTGGGCCCCAGCTATGTTATATGGGGTAAAATGTAGCATCAAGGTTAGCTCCAGAGTGCAACGAGTATACATCCCTAACTTGGGCTGCCCGTGGAATGCTTCCGAGGGCTTTACCTCGGCTATACGGCGGGAAAAAATAGCGCAGAGGTGGGCTTCACGAGGGCAATGAGTTGGCATGCCCAACTTGGGTTGCCCGTGCAATGCCTCCGTCATTCTCAACTGGACTCTGCGGGCAGAGTTGGCAGACTGGTGGGTTCCACGATGGCAACGTGTGGGAATGCCCAACTTCGGCTGCCCGTGCGATGAACCCATGAGACCCACCTCGGCGATTTCGTGAAAAGGTTAACAGAGATCTTGGTTCCAAGGTGAAAACCCTTTGGCATGCACAACTTGGATAGACTTCGATGAGCAAAATGCGATAATTAAGGATAGTATTTTTATTTGCAGCTACTTTCTAGTCGGATTTAGGACACAAAACAATGTTATAATAAAATACAACCATTTTATTTACAACAAAAAATTACACATTTACTCTTTTAGTTGTGTTTCGATGAATCAATCTGCTATCATATATACACATCACACTCGAAAATTCTCCATCAACACTGGTTCCAAACACTCAGCTATGTATTTTGTCAAACCGTAAAAAAAATGGTTGTGAGACGTTTTTAAAAAATCTTTCAGAAGAATTAGCTAAATTATTAGATTAAACTTTATTATGCATATATTTATTATTACGCTTTTGGAGACTTTGGTCAAATAAAATATAACTACTATACCATACTTCGGGGTGCTTCCATACATATTCTCAAATACAGTTACCTTGAATTCTGGGGTTATGTTATTCTGAATTGTTTTGTTTTTAATAATAAACTACATATGTGTTTTTGATCTATTTTCTTCTCAATACTTTCACGCAGCTAAAGTGAGACGAAGTTCAAGCCCCTCTGCAGGACTACTCATCTGTTGGTTAACTGAAAAATATATTTGAAAATTATCACGAGCTCAGATCAGCGTATACTTATACATGTTTATATAATAAGCCTTCGCCGATACATCTAAGCTTGAGAACATGTGGGAATTAAATATTTGCCTATATCGGAATGTGTTTAGTTCAGAAGTACCGTTTTATATAACATCGACGGATCATCCCTTACGTGAGTTACAGAATGAACTTGAAGAATATGCTTAAAAAAATGTCAGACTGGTAAGAAAAATTAAAGATGTGGTCATGTTTAATACAAAATTCTTCCGTGCTCAAATGTACAGTCGCACTAAAAAGAGATTAGCACAAAGGAGCGACTGAAGAGCCGGCGAAAGGGCGACATGTGGTTGCCCTGTTGTAATGGAAGCACCATGAGAATATTCCCTCGCAGATACCGTCTTCCCAACACGGGGGAGGTGAGCAGACAACAGCCGTTTCCAGAACGCGCTTTGGAATTTTCATTCCTCAGCTTTTGGGAATCGTTGGCCATGCATGATTGAGCAAGGGGTATTTTTTCTCGGTCGTTTATGGCAGCGATGCCTTTTTTATATTCACTGCTTTACCATCATTAGCGGTATGAGAAACCGAACTAATAATCTTTATAAAATAGAGTATTTATTTTGTAAAAAAATAAATTGCAAAGGGAAGCCGCATGCCCAGCACCCGAAAATTGAAAGGTGCGAACTGCTCGGTCACACCCGTTCTCCGTGTACTTGTAACAATGAAGAGCCGCGTGTAGCGATTTTACCTTTCCAGTCGTCAATCCTTCCTCTCAATCTTTTCAGTGGTGACTATTCAATCACTTGGAAAGATATTCTAGACTTTGAGAAATCACTTTTAGGAACAAATATGGTGTACAAGCACGTGGCCGCATTCTGGTTTTACGAAAAATTATTGATGGTGATGTACACTGTAATTCCCACGTGACAGTTGATGTATAGAATGGCAACGCTAGTCAAAATGTCAACAGTCGCTTTGCAGTAAGCACAACACGATAGCGGGCCTGCAACATATGATCAACAAATGACACTGGACGATGTAGTCTCAAATGTTCTGACGTGACTTTAGCACGTTGTCATTCTCTTCACCGCCTCCCATCGACTCCAGCTCTGCAGCACAGTCAGCCTCCTTCCTGTAAAAACAAATACAGAAGAAATACCATTTACATTATTGCGATGCATGCTGAGTACTTTAGTTAGATTCAACTTATTGTAAGAAGAAGGTATTAGATGTTTATAAATATAATAACATGAATATAATATTTTGCCATTGTTATAACTCGTTATTATTATCCACAAATTAATAAATAAAGGAAACAAAGGTAAAGACCTGCAAGAGTAGAAATATTATCAAAAAGAAGTAGTACAAACTTAGCGCTCAAATTTTCTTCCAAATAAAACGTTCTTGTCATTTCAATGGAAGCTTGGACAGTGCTTTGGTGCAGGTTATCGTCGAATGCATTTCAGCATTTAAACCACAAGATCATTGATTGCACTGGTTTTGAGAGCGTTGCCGCGTACCTCTTCCCCTCTCCTCTCCCCCCCCCCCGCCTCTCCAAGCGCAACAAAAAATATATTTTTCGGCAATAAACAGGGTTTTTATGGATTTAATATTCGTCTTAGTTTATCCATGGACTGCTTTTTTATCTACCTATGTTGTGCAGCTAAGTATGGCAACTTTTCGAGAAAAATACAGCTTCGCGCAACAGGGCGTCGAGTTGGGATATTTTTGTTTTAATACTGCAGGCCTTACGGGGGCCAAAGTAGGATAGATAGCACGCATAACAAATGCAATAATAATACACACAACAACAAAAAAGAAAACACAACGCGGACGTACGCAAGTCTGCCTAATAAAATTTATCATGCAACATAAACAACACTTTGTAACCGGGGTTATACAAATGCCCACATAAACAACAAAAAGTGCATTTAGGGTCCAGACTGTCCACTAGGGAAAGGAACATAATAAACTTGAAACAGCAGAAGATAAAAACAAAATCAACAACTGCTGATCAATTTTAAAGTTAAAAAAGAAACTGCGCAAAACACTCGACCAAAGTTGAGGTAAACACACAGCAGCGCTATTTGTGTGCATTTCTTCAGCTTGTCTTCGACTTTTTGCACGTTATTTTTGTTTTTTAAACTTTAATAATGACATTGTCGCAGATTCTGAAGCAAAAACTTTCATCTGGCGCTTTACTTGCAAGACGCCTAGCATATTCGGAGGTTTATTATTTTGGGCAGTGAGGCTGTTTCATCATTTTATTTTTCTCACACCAAGCATAATATATAAAAACCTAAATGCGATTTTTTTGTTTAAATTTTTTATTATAGTAGGAGTTAATTAATGGTTAGAACAAGCACTTGACACCTTTCAATTTTCTCTTCGATATATGTTTAATTTATATATTTAGTGTCCGTTGAATGAAAATAAATAGTAGCCGGTCGTTGATTGAAATTTAATACTATTCAAAATAAAAAAAAACTAATTTTAGGTCATTACTGAAAACGGTAAAATGTAAAACTAGGTTCACCCAAATTCTAATGTTTATATGTTTATCCGTTTATCTCTAGTCCTAATGGTTTTCCTTGCACATTGCTTTTATTAGGCGCATAGCACTATGTAAACATGATCTCAGTATTGACTACATTATCATTACTTTTATTGCACACATTGCGCTATGTACTACATGCCACGGTCTTAGTCATGACAGTATTATCTTGAGAGGCTTTTTCTTGTATATTTATGCGGTGAAAATTGCGGGAACTGTCACCTGGATACCATCCGGGTGTCAGCGGCTCGTCGTAGCTTATTTAACCGTATTTACAAAATAGAGAACAATCTCACTCTTGGTATGAAGCATTGTAAAACTACGCGGAAATTCTTAAGAAATTTGAAACAACACTAATCTGACTCTGTTTGCTTAGTGAACAGGCCCACTCCACAATCATATCATCATTATATCAAGAATATATAGTGGACTGCAAATAAATAAACGCACCGGAAGCTCGCTCCAGCAAAACGAAAAGACTGCACGACATAGGCTGTTTTTTAGACTCTCTGTTTGACCTAAATGCGTTGCTACATATGAAGTCACCACACTAAGAGAAATCGCGGAGAAATTTGAATACTGAATTTGGCATCAAATGTTTTTGCCTTTTTCTCATTAGATAGAATAATTTAGACATATTAAAATAGCTCTCCGGCACGAATAATGCCAGTGTATTTAGTAAAAAAATGTACTTTGTTCGGGTCGCTCGAAAACACCGCCAACGGCTGTCCTCTCTGTTGTCTTTATACGCTCATATTACGGAATCAAATATTTATACAAAAACTAAAATGACTGAAACGTATTGTTATATTTGTGATTAGGAAAAACGTAGGCAGCATAAAATGTTTCTTGCTTTATTTTAGTAAAAAAGCGGTTTTGTCAAAATTCTCATACTCTTGTGACTAGGAGAAAGCCGGGTCATAAACTCCACACTAAAAATTGATGCATACAAATAATTAATTATTTGTTTTACTTACCTCGTTAACATCTGCACGTGAATATATTTTCGGTTAGTCTCTACCAAGGTAGCACAGCACTTTGGGCTAAAATTATATCTCGGTCTGAGAATTCAAGGACTTAAAAATGACCAAAGAATCCAAAGTAGTGCACCCAAGGGTGGGTTGCTGCCGACACGCAAAAATTGGCACAAAACTAAAAGCGTGAAAGATAAGACGTGCAGAAAGAAGGAGAAAAGAAACCAAGCGACGTTTCTGGCGCACGCCCTTCGTCAGACAGAGGGAAAACAAAGGGAACCCAAAAAGAAGAACGCGATGGCTGTCGCAATTTGGCGCCTGAAGATAGAGAAAAACAAAACGAAACGAAAAGGGCACAGCAGCCAACGACAAACAGATAGGAAGACGGTCGGGAAAAGGGTCAAAACAGTTTCAAACGGGGAAGAACGGGGGCGGACGAAAGTGGGAGACGGTGTCGACTCCCCAGGAAAAATAACGTCCCTCCTCCCTTCTTTCCCGGTCGTAACTGTTTTGACGTTCTTCCTGACCTTAGTCGTTTGCTGCTGCGTCTTTTTCGGGTTTTTTTTCGATTTTTTTTATCTTTGTTTGTCGATTACGACGGCCCTACAGTTCATTTTTTTTTATTTCCCTTAGTTTTTCTATTGTTTGACGAAGGGCGTGCGCCCGAAACGTCACTTATTTTCCTTTTCTTTTCTTTTGCGCGTCTTCTTTTTCATGTTTTGAGTTTAATGTCCAAACTAGAGCCAAAACTTCACCTGATTTGGCCGGAGTCTGGGTATATTGGCCCTAATTCGCAAATACGCGTTAAAGTTAGTCTTCGCTTTTGGTTCTTCGGTTCTCATGTGGCAACGTTGGGCCTAAATTTCCAAACAAGTGCCAGATTTAAACCTCACTGCTGGATTATAGACACATGCGTGGCACGTTTGGCTCAAGTCTGGCACTTTGCCAATTATGTGGTGAGCCAGAGAAAAGCCATAGGAGGGACAGAGAAAAACACTTGGACACCAAATCACGCCGTCGAGCGAGACTGTATTGGGCCCGAAATTAGGCCCCTGGGATCGCCAAACTTATGCCGGGTTATTCGTTTCGCTAGCATGCTACGTTATGGCTTAAAGCTGACATTACTGCAACGAGTGACCTCCGTACTTTGCCCAGAATTTAAAAGTTAAAAACACCAAACGGATATTTCTGTAATAACAATTACTATAAGTCTGATGGTGGCAGAAAACAAAAAGAACAAAAAATCGTTACTTTTCATGAAGCCTCAAAACGTCGCTGAAGGAGTCCGGAAGCGGTTTTCGGAACGTCTCCGGAAGAAGCAGGGCCAACAAAAGAGAACCGATGGCAAGCACCGCGTCCAGTACAGACGGAACCCACGGATGCGTTACTCTTCCCTGTAAGAAAAAAAAAAAAAATAAAGAGAGCAGATAAACAAGAACGTCACCTTACCCGGGTCTTTATCACTGGATATTCTGCCTACAAAATGAGAAAGTCAATGCTTCACTTTTATCACTGTAGCCAGTGACAGTTTAAGACACGCAGCGGCGTGGCAACTACAGAACACCTTACTATCGCTTTGTAGCCAGTGAGGTTGCGACATCATGCACGTAAGAACCTCCAAGAACGCATCCCGAAGCAAAAAAATAACTTGAATGCATTAAGACACACCTTGGGCTATCGATGACTTCATATTCTGCCTTCAAATCGACATCACCAAGGGAGCCAATGCCCGGCTCTTTATTCCTACGTTCTGCCTACAAATATTTGCAGCTGCCATTTGCTGGCACCTAAACAGGATATGATACGAGATCCGTGTTACACTGCTCGGGTTCTTGCCAGGGCTTGTTCCGTCAAAAACACTGCCCTTTCAAATTATCATGCAGAGCAGTATACAGTCACTTGACAGCTTGTGAAACAGAGTGTGGCATGCTTTGAGCATCCTAATATCACTCCGTAGTCAAGGAGATTGCGGCAGTAGCCGATAAGAAGTACGAAGATCAAGACGCGAGAAGTGTAAAACACTTACGTTCACACTTACGCGAATATGAGTGTGAACAAAGCTTAGAGTAACGCGACAATGGGACCTCGTTGTGAAAGAACTGCACATTACAAACGATGAACGTAAACGTCGGTTAAACCAGAACCCAGAAATTCTGAAGGTAAACGTTTTGTTCTATACTTGTAAACTCTAATTTGTTGCTTTTGAGTAGTATTATATGTGTCATGGTTTTTTGTATACCGCCCTTATCCCGACCTGTGCATCCCAATCCTAGAAATACATTTTTCACAGCCTGCGTTTAACGCGACCGCACATAATAACCTATTTATACACTTAAAAAAAAAAGAAAACGGGCGTAGATGGGTGGATGCTAACGGCTGTATTCCTTAGAACGGCGGTACCGTGCCCAACCTAGACTAAAATCTAAAACGGAAAAAACAAACAATTGTCTTCACCTTTAGCAGTTTCGTAACTATCACCAGGATGATCTTAAGGGTATATTACGAAAATGTCTTTGGGGGCATCAAAAAAATAAAAACACGCACCCCCGCCTTCTCCCTCTGGTAAAGAAGTCGCTGATTTTTCTGAGGTCAATCCCTGATCAATGCTGACTGTTGGGCGAATTGGTACTGAATTTTCGGAAACACGGTCGGACCTATATACACGGAAAAGAGGCTGTGTCTATACGCGCGACCACCATTTTCAAAAGGCCAAACCCACTGGGAGACAGGTTTTAGACTTTGAGCCACAGCGACGCGGGAGTCAGTCCCAATTTTCTTCTTTCCCGCCAGACCCCATCTGCCCAGCTGTGCTAGTTGTAGTTCATTCAATTTCCCTAAATAATTTTTACCAATCGTCTAACCTCCTTTTTGTAACTATAATCCTCTCCTCCTTCCTTTATTTTTTTTACCCTCGCCATCAAAACTCAACGCCCCCGCCTAGTCCGCTACAACTTCGGAAAGGGCAGGGCTGATAACTCTGCTCTTCAAAATAAAATGTTTCAGCGTCTCGCTCACACTATGGCATACGGAATATAAGTTTGACATTTAGCCACATACGTCATTAGCCTTAACACTGCCGTTCTCGCCCCAAACAGCAATGAACTTCGCCATGAATTATCAACACACATTTCCCTTCTTACGTCCTGCTTCTGTGATCTGTAAATTGTTAAGGCGGATTATTTTTTGCATTCTTCCCTCCCATGTTTTTATTTCTGCCTCTTTCACTCCTCTTCTTTTTCACTGAAGCAGACTGCAGTGCTCAACTTTTTAGGGTCTAAGTATTTGAATGTCAGCTTTCGTTTTCCGTTTGTCCAGTTTTTGTTTAAACTTAATATGTATAAATACTTAAATACTTCAGTGTCCACCGGGTACCATCCATTTCAGTTAACCTTTCTTCAAATTTCAGTTTGCAAATTGCCTCTTTGCTCTCAAAGGAAGACTAGCTGATGTCCTCCTGTACTCCCATATTCAGTGTGTTCCCATGCGTTTCCAGTGACAATCTGACCACACTCCTTTGTCAAATTTACAAACCTGATTGAACCTCTGACCTCATGCACAGTACATCATTATCAAAAGACAGTCCTGACATCATTACTCCTATCCATATACCCCTGACCGCTTCGTATCTATTATAGTTCCGTTGTGCTTTGCGTTTTATAATAGCTGCATTTCTTTTCCTCTTTCGAGCTCTACTTTCTTCGTGTTCCTCCATATATTTCCTTCAGCCATTAAGCCACGCCTTCAGATATTCCATTTTCCTACACGGTCTATCACAATGTCTTTTATTGTCGGGGACTACTTCTTTTCTTCGTTAAACACCGTTACTTGAATCTTGTCACTACTAACACACAGGTCCAAAATCTTCCCCCTCCTCATACACCACCAGTTAACATCCCCACAGCAAGCCACTTGAACTTCTACTAGGCTGTTCAGTTCGTATGTTAGGTGAGGAGTGGTAATGTACCCAAAGGCCTATATTCATCATGTAATGATTAAAGAGGCACTAGTATATCTAGGTTCGTAATTTCGCATAAAGTTTATAATGCGTGATATTTTTTAGAGTAAGAAACAGGGTGATACTTCGCATCCTGGGTTACGGTAAATCATTGTAGGGTCATTCTGTCATTTTACTTGTGCGTTCAGTCACACTAGTTTATTTTGACCACTGTGTTTGTTTGTTTTTTGTCTTTTTTTCTGGATTCTCATTTGGAAGATCTCAGGCTCATATTAAGTATCTGAACATAAGTCTTAAATTACTGCACATCGTTAAGACCGGACATTTTTTTCATCGTCTCCGGTTTTAACAATGTGCAACCTAAACCAGCTCGCCTGTTTACTAGCTTTATCATCTTAAATTAATCTTGTTATTTCTGTTTTTCACGTCGAATGAACCCGGGGAAGCAGAGCATCCATCACCACGGGAAATGTTATTGCTGTGTCTTGTGCATTTATTGACTTTTTGAATCTTATAAATACACCGGGTGCACGGGACAGTCGAGTTGCGGAAGAATAGAAGAACAATTGTTTAATTTTCGTAACCTTCTGTCTGAAACAAGAACTCACATTTCTGTCGAGCTTTTATGAACTTAAAGCGTTCTGCAAGGTAATATGTTCGACAAAATAAAAGCAAATGTTTCATGAACTAAAATAGATCCGTTAATCTAAAGTCATTATGGAAGAACTCTCAGTGAAAATATTTTTGTATAATAAACTGATAATTGCTTTTTGATTATATCTACTTCAGAAAATAGAGTTATTTTAGGTGACACAGAACTGCCCGCGGAAAATCACTTAGGTGGGTTCAAATATATTTACTCCAACGCTGCTTTATGTTTCTAACTTTCTTTAGTGGGTTTGTATTGTCATTTGGATGAAAACACATGGCAGTTTTACCAATATTTAAATACATTCATACCAGTTTTGGTAATACCTTCAAGACTGTATACGTTTCGCTTTTTGCCATGGCCGGTATTGAGGAATATCATGAATAAGTAGACTTATTTTCATTTCAATTCATCCCGTTGTCTCAACCAGCATGGTGTCAGTCAGGAACAGTCAGTGGAATCAAATCCTGTGTAATTCCTTGAGTAGAGATTACCTAAGGTCACTTCTCGAAGGCAAAGTTGTTGCTATTTATTTGGATGGCTCAAAAAGCATTTGATCTCGTGGATTACGACTTGTTGATTGAAACATTTTGTAATTTTTGTTTGACTGAGATAATGTAGTCGAAAGTTTGTATTTGAAAAATAATCTGATACTGAACCCCGGTAAAACCACGGTATTTTTATTTATCCGAACGGCCAACTGCATTGACTATTGTATTTGTATGGCTATTCAGATACGCGACCCCGGAAAGCTGTTTTATTCAGATCTTATTTTCTTTCGCACGTTTTGAATGTTTTTACTAACCAGTTTTAAATGCAGGACGCTATCTCTGAAACGAGGCAAATGTTTAGTTCGTTTTAACCATGATTCATCTATTTTGCGTTCCTGTTTTGTCAAAAGCGGGAGTTCTGCTCTGTCGTGTGAAACCTTGTCAGAGTCAATCAATTGCGCACTTTTTTTTTTTAAATTTCAACGCCGCCCCGCGCATGTTGTTTATAATAGAGGTTTTAGAAGACGATCATTCTGACTACGACCTGCTTCTTACCCCGCTTGGTCAAATACACTTGCACAAAAAACGATGAATATGAGGTGAATTCTACTGTATAAAACAGTTAATTGCATGCTCGAGGCCCTTTTGCTCTTTAATGACATTTCATTTTGTATTTCACTAAAACGTATTTGATTTCCTTTCCTCTCTGCCCGCTGAACATTCATGTTATGTTTCCAATAATCGGTTACAGCTAATCTATAACCGTGAACAAAATATTTTTACTTGTGTTCTTCTCCTGCTATAGTTCCAAGACACTCTTTCACACCTGAATGACATTTGTATCCTGTATTTTCCTGTTATAGCTTTATTTTTAGCTTCTGCTCCGTTTGTTTTGTTTTGTAATCACTTTTAGTTTTGTATGATGCGTACAGACTTAGGCCAAGAGCTGTTTTTGTTCACGGCAAAAAGAGCAAAAAATAACGTAAATGTTTAACTCGTAAGATTCGAGGAAAAGTAGAATAATAATTGAAGAAAATACTATACTGATCCAGCGCATGCATTATTAATGTGTGCGCTTTATCTATGTGTGTTCGGCAAGAAAATATCCACAACGATGGCTCATTTCGCTTGAATTCGAAGAATTGATTATTTCGGCAATCGATTCGGGGCAAATCTTACTAAAGTGGCGAAGCGGGCGAGTTGGTTCATGACATAAAATTCAAAAGCGCTAACAAAGACGAGGACAAAAGTAGGAAGGCGAACAGGACGAGCGCTTACTCTCAACTGAACATTTATTCAAAAACAGCTTAAGTAAACAACCTCCTACAAAAATACACTGAATCACTCAGTGGCGTCACACATCACCACGCGTCAATAAAATCACTCTCTTTCTGGTGCAGAAAAATTGACGGCTGGCTGACGCAGCCTTCAGTGCCCTCTTTCTTTATAGCATGCGCTTCAAGCACTTCCCTCATGGCTTTTTCACGAGCCCTCCCCACGATCGTGGTATTTTGAAATATGGGCTGGCACAGACAGTCTCTGCAATGAAGAGGCAAGTGTCCTCCAGGTGTCGAGCGCAAAGCCAGGTCATGCTCGCGCATTCTCTCATTTACGCACCCTCCTGTCTGGCCGATGTACACTCTACCGCATGTCAGCGGTATTCTGTACACCAAGCCCACTTTGCAATCTACAAATCTATTGGCATTATTGACGGTGCATAAGCGCGCGTCGTTCTTTTTTCCTGAATCCGTGGGCATAATTGGGCCAACTTACATGGCGCCGAAAACACAAGTGGCACGTCAAATCTTTCTGCCACCTTTTTTAAGTTATGTGAAATTTTGTGCAAGTAGGGGATGACCTGTCTCGTTTTTTTTTTCTTTTTTACCCTCGGACTTGTTCTTGATCTTTTTCAGCAGCGTCTCGGCAACTCCAACTTCACTTTTGCTTGGAGTTGCCGAGACGCTGCTGAAAAGATCAGGGCAAGTCCGAGGGTAAAAAGAAAAAAACAAAAACGAGACCTCAGGTCATCCCTTACTTGCACAAAATTTCACATAACTTAAAAAGGTGGCAGAAAGATTTGATGTGCCGCTTGTGTTTTCGGCGCCATGTAAGTTGGCCCAATTATTCCCACGGATTCAGGAAAAAAGAACGTCGCGCGCTTATGCACCGTCAATCATGCCAATAGATTTGGAGATTGTAAAGTGGGCGTGGTGTACAGAATACCGCTGACATGCGGTAGAGTGTACATCGGCCAGACAGGACGGTGCGTAAATGAGAGGATGCGCGAGCATGACCTGGCTTTGCGCTCGACACCTGGAGGACACTTGCCTCTTCATTGCAGAGACTGTCTGTGCCAGCCCATATTTCAAAATACCACGCTCGTGGGAGGGCTTGTGAAAAGGCTGCGAGGGAAGTGCTTGAAGCGCATGCTATAAAGAAAGAGGGCACTGAAGTCTGCGTCAGCCAGCCGTAAATTTTTCTGCACCAAAAGAGAGTGATTTTATTGACGCGTGGTGATGTGTGACACCACTGAGTGATTCAGTGTATTTTTGTAGGAGGTTGTTAGCTTTAGCTGTTTTTAAATAAATGTTCAGTTGAGAGTAAACGCTCGTCCTGTTCGCCTTCCTACTTTGTCCTCGTCTTTGTTAGCGCTTTTGAATTTTATGCAAATCTTACGCTTTGCAGTTTTCGATCAAGTTATGCCACGGGGCAGCGATACAACATTTCGCTGAGTCATATGCCTGGGAGCAAAGGTTCTTTAAAGCTCCATCAACGAATCGCTTACTTACGAGATCTTTGAAGAAAGGTGCAACGATCGCACCGACCCGGCTGGCAGTTAGCGCACTTCCCAGAGCGACAGCCCGCACCACTGTGGGGAAGCACTCTGTGACTTGAACGCAGATCACGCTGTAGGCACATTGCACGCAAAACTTTCCGACCATCACCAGGGCTAGTTGAAACCATACCATATCTGTAAAGACACACGTCGAAATTATACTGTGAGATACACTGCTAAATGTAATTAGATAAAAGCAATTTAAATTATACGCTGCGCACAACGCTCCCAAATATTTTTCTTCGACTAATTTAATCATATGTTACAGCTAGTTCCGCTGATCAGTGGCTTCTGTACGTGGCTTTCACTGACATCATATCAGCTGCCATTCTAGTGACCTTACTGCTGAGTGTATGCTTTTTGCAGCACACTATTTGCACTATAAATTTTATTTTTTTCTACAAGGACAAGTATGAATAACGACCAGCATGATTCGATAACATCACGTGCAAAGCAGTTATACGTGACTTTCTCTGACGTCGTTTTAACTGCCAATGTGTTGGCCCTACCTTTGGGCGTGTACCTTTTCCAGCACACAACTTGCGCCACCAAGTTTGTTTTAACTTGGCAAGGACAAGAAGAAATGACTACACAATGTCAGCTAATGTCACATAATATACACGCCACGTGCACATGGTTTCCACTGACGTCACATCGGCTAATATTGCGGTTTCATTACTGCTGAGCGCTTATTTTTGTAGCGCACATTTCCCATAATCGATTTTGTTTTTGTAGCAGCGACCATTAGCATAAAGCGGTAACGTCACGAACAAGCCATGTATATCAGGAAAAGGTTTCGCAACAGTGACTACATCATATAAAGTGTGTGATAGATATGATTACTTTTCTTTTTGACACGTTGACGACAATAAAATTATCGGAGCAACAATCTCTTTTATATTTTGGAATTTACAGCAAAAAAAAGTTAAAATATAGAAGTTTACTTACCGGCTGGCACAAATGCTAATGTTAGGCAAGCCACTGTTGAGGGAACGTAGAGGATGAAATAGATGACCCGCCGTCGAAGGTAGTTGATAACCACCATGGCCCCCAATATCACAGGAATTTCCAGCAAGGCCACCAGTAAGAAGTTGACGAATGGGCTTCCTCCGAAGTCAGTTATCTTGTAGATGAGGTCGTAGTATAGCAACACCACGACTGCTCTGTAAGAAAAAAAAAGAACCAAATATTTACTGTCATGGTACGGGATTTTTATTTTGCCAATCATGGGCATAATTCATTGAATGAGGGTTTAGAGATCGTGTCGTGTGTTTTTGTTTTCTTTCTAAAAAATATGTTTGGTCATTATAGACATATAAACGATGACGAAGGGAAGACCATACGTTTAGAGACGACATTGTTCGCTATATTTGCGTGTTGTGCTAAAGTGTAGACCAGTTCAGTTCAATTGCAATATCAAAGGAATAGATTCTAAACGCATGTGCAACTTGTATTCATTGGCGTGCCTTATCTCTCACTTTTGTAAGCACGTGAAACTTTTCTGATTTTAAGCATTTAAAAATTCCTAAGGAATACTTTTTTTAGGGCACGTTATAGTTTAAAACTTCGATTGGTCAGGGAGGAATAAAAAAACGTTTACGCAGAAAGTCGCAGAGAGCAATTGCTTCATAATAATGCCAGTGTAACCTTCCTGTTCGTCTATCCAAAATTTATTAGCTTTTTAAGCCTTTTTTATTTTGCCTCTAATTATCGCACCTACGCACTACAATAGAAAGTTATATCTGCTCTTTATTAGGTATTCATATTCCAGTATCCCTAAGTATATTTCAGTGCACCCAATCGAACCCCATAAACGTATAACATCCTAATGAAATCCTCCCGCTTTCATGCTCACATTTGTTTATAGGCAGTTGACCTTAAGAGTGGCAGGACTTTAAGATATTTGTGTAGTGTGCTTCAACGAAGCAAGCCCTATGTGCCTGTGCTTTCCGAAGACTGGAAATATTTCTGCGAAAATGATTCTTGAGACAAAAACGTCTACGGTAATTGTTTCGGTATAACGGCCGTGACGGACATCGGCGCTTTACAGAGACCGAAACATTGGTTCTTGACGCCACGCCTTCATTAGGAACGTGTAGGTCGTCGTTAAATTGGAAGTTGTCACAGCAAAACGCAATGCTGCTTTGTACAAGCAAAACAAACTTCAAGCTACATATACAAGTCAGACGGAAACATTGAACGAAAAGCGTTCAAACGATGCCGCTCCTAATGTACCAAAAAGGTAATATTTATATGACACGTCTTTGCGGCTAACGTGCGATTTATAAGAGCGAAGAATGAAAAATGACGAAACTCAAACCGCTTATTATCGGAACGCGGAAATATAATATGTCGAAGACTCACAAAGGCACAACTGATACTGCCGAAAAATTTGATTTGCGGAATTGAAATTGCCGAGTAATTAATTTGTCCAATATAAACCCGAAGGTAGAAAATTTCAAGATATGACAGCTGAAACGTCATTGTACAAAATGCATGAAGATGATGCAGTTTTATTTTTTATAAATTATTCGTTTCGACTTCGTAGTGACATCAAACACTGAAGTCAAACGAATATTTCAAAACAAAAAACCCTTTCGCACTAGCGGCACAATTTTACTATGCAGAGCATTCCTTTGTTTTAACAATTAAAAAGTACTCGTACCTAATTTCGTCCTGATGTAAAGCTTGCGTGTCTTGTGGATGTGATATTTACGTTGTAAAATGTAATTATGAAATAAAAGCTACGACAATATTTTGCAGTGGTTTATTGATCATAAAAACTTCAAACTTTCTTTTTTTGTTGGAATAATATTGAATTTTATCTAGCTCTACAATATTATCAGTAATTAGTGACACTTGCGTGGCAGTCGTACATTCCCAGGACGAAGCGGTAAGCGCGGTTATGAATAATCATTAGGAAGGATCCCAGACAATGCAAGCATTCTCCAACACCGGGAGAACATAGGCAATATATGCAAGCTCTTTCATAGACTGCATTATTTATTTATTTGTTTTTGCAATTTTTAACGCCGAAGTTGAAGTGCTTTCCCGGCCCTTATAACAGCATGGCCTACGTTTAATGTTCAATCAACTGAAAGCGTGGCACCTAGATTTATGAATGTTTGTTCCTTTGGTATAACTTGATTGTTCAATTAATGTTGAGATATAATCTTATTTTTTATTTTTCTGACTAAAGCTAACATGAGCAAATTTCTTTACGTTGAGCTTCAACTTCAACTTTTTGCAGTATTGCTGAACTCTATTCAAGTCATCCCGCAACTGTGTAGAGCTCTCCTGTACCGTTATACACCGTACACGATGCAATCATACCTTTGAACTCATGCCGTCATTCATATAATTGACAAATATTAGACATTACAACGGCCCCAGAGCAAAATATTTCCTCTATATTTATTTTATAACATCTATGGAGGATGATTGCTGAATAAAAATTTATTTGTCGCTCTAAGTGATTTCAGGCCACTGCAGTAGGATATAAAAACCCAAATTGAGTGATGACGTAACACTCATACGCAAATCTTGC
Source organism: Ixodes ricinus (assembly GCA_037355805.1). Taxonomy (NCBI): domain Eukaryota; kingdom Metazoa; phylum Arthropoda; class Arachnida; order Ixodida; family Ixodidae; genus Ixodes; species Ixodes ricinus. The sequence continues at coordinate 68,128 of JAZHYW010011332.1, read as the reverse complement.
GAAGCGCGAGACGTTAGCTCCAGCTCAGATTGCATACCACTTCTTTTTCCCCGGCAAATTTAAAGGCCTTCAAGAAAACTCTCAGAAATCGCCGAATCAGCTCGCAATCTTTACTATGCGCGTTCGCCTCGGTGTCTACCTATTTACTAGTTTTTAGAAATGTTCGTCGCTAAGGCCTTTGAATTCCGCGTGAAACAGGAGCTTTATCAAACTCAGAAAATATGTAAGAAAAAATGAAATTCTGTTTTCTCCACGATTTCCTTTGAACATTTTTTTCTCGTGTAGTTCAGGCTTTAATAACAAAAAAAAACATTTTGATTCTTCTGCCTTATAGCAGAAGATCCCTTGTTTACTAAAATTCACAATGACTGATTTTGTGCGATTCCTCAGATACGGTTTAATGCTTTGACGCTGCCCCTGTCGTCCACAGTGATTGCGGACAACCAGAGCAATGAAGGGTACTGTGACCGCAAACGAACGTCGCGGTGATGATGACAAGGCGAATAATTATCTTTAAAACTGCGATCAAGTGACATTTGCAAGACCACGCCAGCATTGCAGTTTTTTTAGGGTATAACAAAGCCAACACGAAGCCGATAACGCAGGTTGTACACGTTCGGAGTTGGCTTCTCTTAACAAGACAGTGCGAAGGAAGTTTGGTCATGAGATAAGGAGGTATGTTTACTTTTCGTTGTTTTGTGTTTCGCCCTTTTCGCAATTTGAGTTTTCAGAATCATGATGTTTGCGACATTTTAACTGTGTTGCGTTTTAACTTCTATAATATTTTTCTTTTTCTTTCGAGTTGTTGGTGTTCAGACGTTTGATCTTTCTATAATTTGTTGTTTTAATTTTCGGCGTTTTGATATGAATGAACCCCTTCTACATATAGTCACTATGGATAATGATCTCGCGCCAACTCGCTTGACTATAACGGCCTCTGACGAATCTCAGGGGTGTAGTTCATGCCATGTTTTAGCTTATCTTGCTGTTGAAGGCCCCTTGACAGGTTATGATCAATGCACAATAGTGCAAAGCAGAACTTTAATTTTTGCAGTCCACAATCTGATTCCGGCCGACTACCCATACTGGCGCCTTACGAGCTCTAATTGTAACAGTACGTGGTCAGATTAGCATTTATATAAAATATAGTATTTCCGCTTTGGTGAATAATTTGCTAATTATCACTTCGCACTCGCGCCCCGAGGTTCCCAACATATGGCCACGCTATTTTAGTAAATCAGTTATTTCGTTAGAAAGCTGTTTTTTTTTTTACATTTCTAATTTTGTATAAACAAAAATAGTGATTTACAGATAATTTTGTGGGCTCGCAGTGCTTGCCTATTATATAAACATATTCACGGCTTTATTGCGTTTACTTGTAATAGATTCATTCTGGCTGTGTGAGCCTCCAAATAAATCAAGCCATCATCTGAAATAGCAGCATGACACTTCGCTTACTGCATTTATTTACACATATTTATTTAATCTAGCTTGTCAAAATATTTTGCGTCTTCTTCTATTTGCACGTTTATACCGGGTATTTAAGAAAACTTGTATATTCCTAAAAAGCGTGTTGGTATAAGTATATAGGTAGCACAAATAATAAAACAGTAAGAGGACGAGACGGGCGCATTTTTTAAATTTCAATTGAACAAATGTGCCCGTCTGTGTCTTGTACTTTTATTTTTATTATTTCTGCTATATATATATATATATATATATATATATATATATATATATATATGTACATACTGCATCATGCTTCATTTAAGTAGCTTCATATATTTGAATGATGAATACTTACAACTGGACATGAGTAGAAATACTGATGATTGCTATCTTCCATGAGCGGAACAAGTCCAAGATGGTTGACTTGTTCCTCTTATCTTCCTGTAATAGAGAAAAGAACAAACTGTTAGGAAATCAGGAATTAGGTGGCAGGAACGCACCGAGTTAGAAAAAATAAAACACTTCAATGTTGGTGCATCAAGTTTATAGGACAAATTATATGCGACAGGGCAGTTATGTTGATACTTATTTGCCCTAACTTGCTGTTACGAAAAACCACGACTTATTTTGTAAGAAAATTGCTCTAAATATTTTAAATTATCTCTTAGTAACGGCAACTTTCACTCTTTCACCCATTACAAACAACGTACACCAACTACCACAACAGTTGATTGCCAAGTGGTCTTTTGTTTTTGCGTCTAACAGTATGGTTACGTAACGTCATCAAATATTAATTCAGTAAGTGCATTTCAATAAAAAAGATAACCAGTTGAATATATAATTGTGTTAGTCAGCACATTGAAAAGGTTTGCAAAGACCACATGAAAATACTTGTTCAAAAGCGTGAAGTTAAAGATAGCAGTAGCTAACACGCCTTTGCTTATTTGTTTCGTTTTCCAGTCTTCAACGTTTTTAATACAGTAAGTAAGTTTTGTTTAACTATGCATTTGTTTTCGTGCAACTCGATAGAATATGCAAAATGTTTTCGAGTAGCGTCAGTCAACTCGTAATCTAGTAGTTTTGCAGAAAAAAAAACTCCAAGAACTGTCGTTTTCCATTTCCTTCTCGGCGTTTATGTGACATCTTGAATTTTCTGGTCTTCACATTCCTCGTGGCCCACACACAGAGTTACAAGCCTGTGAAATAACATACCGTGCTTAATATATTGTTTTGGCAAGCTGGATCCCACTCGTATCATGTTAAGGGCGAATCTCAGAACTTGAAACTAACACTATCAAATTCGAAAAAAAAATGTAACTACTTTGGGTTGACATTTTTAAAGCCATTCTTACGGCAGTGTTTAAACACCGTTTATTCAACAGGTACTCGAATAGTCATGTATTTTGTGCCTTTTGGAGTGGTGCCATCTCATTCGTCATATATGTTTGCCCTCGCGCGAAAGTGAACCACTAGATAACGAAATGTTTCGTTTTGATTTATTCCAAATTGAATCAAACAGGAGCAGAATATTGCCATTTCACGGTGTAGTGATGTAATAGATTCAGATCCTAATACTGCTCGCTAACACTCGAGGAAAACAAAATAAAAATTATTTCTGCTACTCACTCGTACATTTCTACAACAATTTTAAGGAGGTAGTTCAAACTTACCAGCTCAACCTTCTCTTTAGATTCCAAAACCAGCTTCTCAATCTCCCTTACGTGGAGACCATTTCTTTTGACAATCCTATGAAGGACTGCCTCGGCCGCTTCAAACCGGCCAACAACCAGAAGCCACCGGGGAGATTCTTCCATGATGCTAGGGAAGTAGTGATGGAACGGTAATGTCGTTAGGAACTTCGTATCATTTTCTAAACTAGAAAGTAACCTAAAATCCAACCGCTTCAATACATCGCGTTCTTTGAGTGTGCACGTAACGCGTGTGCTTTATATGTTGAAAGTAGGGTTCCGTGTTTGAATGTTAACCAACGCCCCCCCCCCCCCCCACAAAAAAAAAACACGATCAGTTTTATCAAAACTCACGAACTCTCTGGCTGCAGCTGTTTCTATTATAATAGTAAAAAGACCTAGGCTGCAGGGTAAGCAACCATCACCCGAAACTTCACTTTGTATCAAGCCGGTGCGCAGCTCCTAGTGAACTATTTGCGAGGTTGTTCTTTTAAAGGGCAACTCCGCTTCATTTTTGATATTTAGAAAACTATGCAGCCCTCTTCAGTATCATATAGGAAGACCCCATGTCAAATATTACGATCTAATTCCGTCTATATATTTAATAAACTGGCCAGCAAACTTTCAAACGAGCCAAGTCGCCGAAATCTGCCAACTCTAGCGTGCGACATGAGGCGCAATTGTCAGCGCAGTCAATGCGACGAGGTTGGAGCGGCCAACGTTGAACCACTACGCCAAAGGCATGACTACGTCATTCTCGCGTTTTGGTTGTTTTTACTTCTCGGAGCGAAATTGAACGATGACGTCATGAGTTTCTCCTCCCGGTGTTGGCTCTACGGCGTCCACGTGATCACCGTAACGCGGATGCGCTAGTTTGCGCTGCCCTGCGCGTTTATCGCATGTCCGGTTTCTCCGCTCCCCCTCTCCTCTTTCGTGTTCTCCCCTTACCCCTCTCCCCCGGGCCATCACCATCCTCGCCATGCGAAGCGACCTACCCGCGTCGCGTGTCCTGTACCTCGCGCCTACGAACGTCACAAGACCACGTGGTTCGACGTGACGTGGCCATGACTCTGAGGACACGAGACCAATGTTGCCTGACGCAACCGAGGTTTCGGTTTCGGTATCGGCTGATGTTTAAATTAAGATTACACAAATAATATTCAACATTTCGTGAATCCGAAGACGTAGAGCTGTTGAGTAGTACTTTGTGAAATGGAATCACATGTAAGCCTAAATTTTTCGGAATTGAGTGGAGTTGCCCTTTAAAGCGCAGCTCTTAGGCGCCCGTTTCCGCGTATGGCGGCGTCGGCGTCAGCGTAACCGCGCGCGTTGCATTATGGGACGTCACAAACCGATACAGCAATTCTATTGCCCGCTAAATTTAGCGAAGAAACTGAATTGGTGTGTAGGTCTGTGATGTCCCAAAATGCAACACTGCGCATTCAGTTTCCCCGCTGAATTTAGTGGCGAAACTGGCGTCACAAACTTGAATAACTGACAAATACATGTAATAGGAGCATTCAAAAGTTTTTATGTTAACCGGTGTATATTTTGGCACCGACACAGCAGGGTGCGAAAACGCCGCACGCAACAAAACACCACGGTTAAGAGGGCGAGCATCAAAAGAGCACGACTTGACAACTGCACAAACGAAGATGGCCTCTTTTTTGACCAATGAACAACAAAATCTGCATTTGTAAGTTGTACGTTTCTAATGTTGTTTTTTCTGAAAGCGTTATCGTAGTATTCTTCAAATCGCGTAATTATGCAGTGTTAAATAGTTTTAGTACATTGCTCCCTTGTCGATGGAAAATTATTTGCTAACCAGTTCTATCTCGGCAGCTCGCACCTCAAGCTTGTTACAATAAATTAATATTTTCGAGAGGCAAAGCGCATCTCCATCACCGACGTTAAAAGAATAGGTTAAAATCATGACTATACTAGAAAACTTATGTATCGTTTAATACACTCAGAGCTCACATGCACTGAAGGAACTGATATCTATAAATAAATAAACAAATAGAGAAACAGCTCGCAACATATATTAGGCAGATGTCTTGCTGCTTTGTTCGAAAAGCGATTGATTTATTTGCGAGAATTATTTTTAGAAATGACGAAGATGCATTCAATTTAAGCGGAAGAGCAGTGCACAGAGGTAATTCCTTTTCGAGCGCCGTTCACCTCTGACTCTCAAATTTTATATATGGTGTAAGCACCAGATTTACGTCCGTCAGTCATCGGAATTTGTTTTGGCTGCATAAATGTGTCCTCAACAAAATGAGAACAATTGAGCGTGTAATGCATACGAGTAAATAATCTAAGGAAGAAGGACTCAAAATTTAAAGAAATCACAATACATAAACTTTCGCAAAACACATAATATAAAGTCCACACCAATATAAATAGTCAATGAAACTTCTAATATTCAAGTTGTTAAACACGGTAGCACACCGTACGCTACTAGCAGTGATTGAAACAAAATGAATAACAGATGTGCTAAATTAATATTTTGCGCTGATGCGACTTCGACTTGAGTGCCATGCCTCAATTCATTCATCGCGTCCTGTTGTTTTGACATGTGCTAGTTTGACAGTGCTGTTTTGTTATATGCTATTTTGTCACACGCTATTGTTTTGTGTTTCTGTAATATTGTTTTTTTAAGTGGAAGAACTTGCAGAAGTACAGAAAAGGCTGCAAACGCACATGAACAATACTTTAGCACGGGCCCAGAAGAACTGCTTTCCAAAACCACGTGCGCCTCTGGCATAGACCATTTCCCGTTATGACGTTGTCAGTGAATATGAGCTTCCAGGTCTATCACAGCAGCTTACAACTCCGTTATGTCACAACATCTATTCTCAATGGGAAGCACGCACAACATCCCACATTATTCTTAGAACGCAGACTTATCTGAAGAATCATAAAACTGTTTACATGGTTGCATTTCATACTCACTAGGCGACAAGCAGCATGAGAATCAGAGGCGCGGAGATTGCAAGCTGCAGATGTACCCAGTTGGTGAGGAGGTAGGCCAGACCGGGAAGTACAATGAGGCCCAGAACCCAGCCGACTTCCTGGAGCATGGAAATCAGAGCTCGCTTGCGAGGGGCCACGCACTCGATGGCTGCAAAACGAAGACTACCATTTTGTAGTCGTTCCACGTAGACTGCGAACAGTTCGATATTAAGCCGATAATAGCTGTGAACTGAAGGCCACAAAGGACAGGGCCGAATCGGCCAAAACTTGGAGGTCCTACTTGTTCAATACTGGGTAAGTAAATAGTTCAGAGGACATGTGAGATCTGGATTACACTTACAAAATTTCAGAGGAGTGTGGAAACTTTGTTGTCAATCCTAAGAATTGGGATCAACGAGTGTACTCATGTAATTTCTGTTAACTCTATACTTCTATTTTTTTATTGTAAACGAAGCGCATTTATGCTTTCTTGTGTTTTTCAAAAAAGAGAGACGTAATCATTGCAAAAAGAATGCGTCCTGTTGAGGTTGATCACAAAATATGACACTTGTGCATGTGACCGAGTGTGTATCTAGATTGATATGTATAGTCGCTTATTTGGTACTGGTTGCAGTTTTTGTTTCCTGGAGGGGATTGGCGCACCCGCGTACGGGCTTCCGCCTTTCTCTTTCGCCTTGCACGCCCCTAGGATAACACTTGAACTCTCTAGATAAAGATTATGAATATGATTATGTATGTGCAATATGGGGGAGGGGGGGGTAAACACATACCTTATGATTTATTAAAAGAAGCATGAGTTTATAGCTTGAAATTCAACATTGTTGCTTCCAATTTGTATTTTGCGGTCCACAAAATACATTAATAATCCAGGATCGACCCTGTTTCTGAACACGTAATCAAATTTCTTGTTACTACAACACCCAACGATGCTGAGCAGGCGATGAACCTTAACAAGATGAAAGAGTGAATTAATTGCTGGAACCTGAACTTAAAAACTAAATAATAAAACGCGAGATCTGTACCGAAATGATTTAGACGCATTTGAAAGTATCATGATTGATGTCCGCAAGTTTCAGGGTTCTCACTAACAATTTTGTGCTTCAACCCTCTGGACTTGAGTTTGGGATGCAAGCGTTAACCTGAAAACGTCTCAGAAGTATCTCCCACAGAAGACATCTCCCACAGTTGTGCGAGTTTTGTGTTAATGTTACAATATGGCCGCATTCCTTGCATACTAAGGTACACTGTAACCCACACAAGGAAAGCAGATATGCAAGGTTGCATCCAAAGTTTTACATGGGCGCACGGACAAGGCCAAGATTAGGTGCACTTACTCCCATTAACGTGCTGACACTTATTGATGAACCTAAGTAGCCCACGGACAAACAGCAAAACACGAACGCGCCCGGTTAAAGACCGACGACCGGTTCGAGTTTTCCCCTTTTCCCCCATTTTCTTCTCTCCCCCTTCTACCCTGTCCACCGCTGACTGTTTCCTCCTCCCCCATGGTGAGGAAGATCTTCTGCCTTGCAGAATCTCTAGTCTGGTCGTCGGCCTTTAAGCATTTCAACTCACAGACTTTCACGCATGAGTGAGCTTGAATATAAAAAAGTTCACACCAGCGTCAATGTTTCTAATAATATGAAACAAGCGTTTCAGAAGTGGATAGTTTTCTACACATAACGTACTATTGTATGCGACCGTGATTGCCATTCAAGAGAAAGTGTGAAGAAGCCGATGACTGTCTAATATAAATACAACATATTCAGTCTCAAGTCAAAACTATTCCGTTTTCTTTATATTCACGTAAGAATTAATCTGAAGTGATGCCAACAGATTATACTTTGTTTCAGCTAAAGTCCAGACGCTGCCGACGCTACGAGGTAATGGGGCCAATCAAGCAGCCTCAAAAGCTCAAGTCACTAGGTATTTTTTTGTTTCTGATTGGTTCAGCGATAATAGAACACGTTGAGAAACATGACGATGGTACGCTTTTGACCCTGACTGGCTGGTCCCATCAACTTGTAACGTAGTCTGCGCCTGAACTTAGGGTGAATGAAGTATAAACAGAAATTATTGTAGATTTCACGTAGGCGCTCATCCAAACATGGAGTATTCGTATTGCACTCCAAAAAAGTTGGGCTTCGGCAACACCACCTGCAGACGTAAGGATTTGATAGTTACGCCAACTTCAGGGATAGTGGAGGTTTGCTTTGTTTCTCCTCATCTTCGGGCGAGAAGATGACTGGTGCAAGAACTTGGACCAAGGGCATGAACGTTACTGACGCCGCGTGGTGGCTAATCCCGTGAAAGCCATATGCAAAGATAAGACCTAATGCTGCTGGCCGTTAATCGCCACTCGTGAGCTCGCGGAAATGGTCCCATGACCGATAGGAAACCATATATACATGCCACTCTTGGGATGGAGGCGCCGCCTAACGTAAAAGACGCGAAGAAGGCGAAGGAGGCGAGGCCCAGCCAAGTGCGCAGCAAAAACTGACGCGGTCTTGTGGCCGAAACAAAAAGAAACAGAGGAAAGTGAATTCGATGGACGAGGTTGTACCCGCGAATAATTCGAAACGTGCGTTTATATTACAAATGATTGTACTAATTAACAAAGCGTTCAGAATGTTTTGTAGACGAGTTCTAGTTTTCAGAACAAATTTTATCGTCTAAGTGTATGATGCGAGTAAAACTAAACTTTTATATTGTTTCCAGCGGGAGCAATACCGGCAGCTTGCTCTGAGGCTGTATGCTAACCCTAGGACCATCAGCGTGAGAAGAGTCGAAGTTGCCAGTTGCCTTTTAATGATAATTATAGAAGGAAGAAACCACCAAACCAAGGACGATTGCCTTTACATGTTTTCATAAAGACAATTTCAAGGCTAATAATCTGGCTACACTTTCTTGCCTTTCAACGCTGGTTCCACAAAGCCTCATGACATAGCTACATAGCTTCTTGATACGTCTAAGAAAGCACAAAGCGCTAGAAAGGTATTTGAAGCTCATAAACATTTTCTCCAGCGACTATTCAGGTTACAGTTTGAATTCGGCACGTTAAGTTGGTTAAATACCTTGAAAAACCCTCTAGACAGAAGATGGCAGGGCACACATTACCAGAAACAAGAACGCCCTTTCATAGCAGGCCGTCAGAGGTGATTAAAATATGATGTCTAACTTACCAATAGTGTAGGCGACATTGGTGATGCCCCCGTGACCCGTCGATGCCAGAAAGCGGAACGCATTGAACATGGAGAAGGAACTGGCGAACGCAACTGCCACGCCCGACATCAGAGACATCAAGGTTCCCGCGAAGATGGCAGGGCGTCGCCCACACCTTAAAATATAGAATGTACATCGTCTTAAACTCCCAAACAACAAATAAATGCAAAATCGCTTCTATATACAGCGAATTGTCTCGTTGGCTATTTCGGCTAACAGTCCTTTTCAAATGTGGGAGCTGCTATGCCACAGTATAATCGCCGAATCAAGGTAAGAACTTGGTTAAATGATTTGCATTCCTTCCCATGTCTCCCCGTATTTTTCCGAATAAATGAAAGCCTAGAGAACGACGCCAGGCGTAGCTGTCCTCGATGGAAAACTTGTATATGTGGATGTTCGGTCTTTGCCTAGGGTAGCAGAAAATTATCAAATACTCTTTCCTATACTTCGTTTCAGCTTAGGTCCGAGCGCGGCCGATGTTATGAGCCGAAGGGCCAATCAAGCAGCGAAAGAGGCACAACATCATGGCGTGCTCTCTGCAGTTGATAGGACCAGCCGGTATTTGCCATCTCTCTGTGTGTGCTCCTCCTCAGCTAGTCCTATCAAGCGCAGAAAGCACACCATGGCGCTACGCTTTTTCGCTGTTTGATTGGCCCTTCGACTCATAACGTCGCCGGCTCGGACCTGCACCAAGTATAGAACTTCGGTGAATCTATAATGAATGAGGATTAAAAGAATTTCTAAACTCTCGGTAAACAGTAAAATATAAAATTCAAATGTGTCTTCCGAGCGTAATTCCAAGCATTCTGGCGCATTGATTTTTGCAATGTTTTGGCTTTCCGGGTCTTGCAATGCGATGGACAAAGCCCTCAAACAATAAATTTTAGAGATGTTCAGTATAGAAAAGCCATATGAATTCACCGGTCACCTTCAGCGTGTGGAAGCTACTGTGGCGAGAACTGAAGCACCGTCGAGACGTAAATTAAATGAGAACGTTTTCTTCACTGCATCACGAGGAAGTAAGACTACCTTCTGCGCCACCTCTGTCTTTGTCTGACAGGTTGGGGGATATGGGGCAATGTTTTATCCGTTTGTTACTTGGGCTCACGAACATAATCGAGATTATTCTACAGCTTTATTGTTATATCTTAATTTTGATATCTCTGTATCTATTTATTATTAAATGCTTGAAAATTACTTACCAGTCTGAAAGATGAGAGAAAACGAAGTTGCCGAGCATGAAGCCGAACATGAGGATTGACTGCGATATCCCCAGCATCCATTGGTTCCCACACACCGTGTTCCACTAAAAAAATGCACATGTCAAATTTATTAGTTTTATTTGTTTCACGTAGGAAAGAAGTGAAACAAGCATGCGATTTGAACGCACTTGAATATGGCAATTTAAATATACCGACATGATGTGCTAATTCCAAAATGAATAGTATAGGTTATATTACTATCGTAGGCGTTCTTCAACTTTAACTCTAACGTTTTGAATAGTCGCTGCTTTTGGGAAATTGGTGTTACTTAAAAGAAGTCAGAAAAGAACGATGTTTATCATTCTAATTATTATCTGCCAATATGTTGATAACGCATTGATAATGTCTGTAAATTCCGTCCGATTTTCGCTTCATCTGTCTGGTTGCTTAACTCCATTAATACTAACAGACTGGAATGACCTGCCTGACAGTACCGTCACCCAAGCTGATCATAACAGATACATATCCCATCTAGCCACCCTTTCCAGTTGCACTAATAACAAATTCGATCCGTGTTTGAAATAATTTTTTATTTATGTATATTTTTGTTTAATTGCCTGGTTTTTCTAGAAGTGTTGAAGTGTTTAAATTTCCTGCTGCTTTGCTTTATCTAACAATGCTCAGCAGCTCGTACTCCCCCCCCCCCTTTGTGCAATGCCCATAAAGGCCTTCAAGGTTTAAAAAAATGATGATGATGATGATGATGTATACAGGGTGTTTGTTTTCTAAAACGAAAAATATTCAAAACGACAAAGAAACGAGGAATAAAAGCATTATTTTTGCAGAATAGTTTTATCGACCATGGCGGACTTTAGGGCAAGAGTTTAAAGGAAAAATTGCTGTTTTAATCAACTCAAGATCGCTAACTCTTATCTGTTATCTTTAGGTGGCATTTTTCAATTGGATATTGTCGAGGCCGTCGTTTATTTGGGTGAGAAAAGTTCTTATATTTTAGAAAAAAGCATTCTTCGCGTTTTTGGGTAAATTTCAGTAATTGCGGTAGTGCAAAATCGATACGACAAAGAGCTCAAAAGCACTAGAATAACACAGCCCCCGATGTCGGAGCAGTGAGACAACTCATCTGCCTTCTATAAACGACGAGCTGTAAATGTCCTATCATAATATGCACCTAAATATAATTAGCGAAATGAAACGCGGCACTGTTTAGACTAGCATTTAAAAAAATGAGCGTTACGATCCCTGAAGCGAATTCGAGCTGAATGAGATGGAGCGTAATCAGGGAGGTTTTGCTCCGACCTTTCGAATTTCGGGGCATGCGTAAAATGTAAGAGCAGTACAGTGATGCGAGCTCAGCAGTCAAAGGAAAGAACCTTCGTGTCTCATTATACCAAAGGGCGTCGTTCTGTGAACATTTGGAGCTGCGCTACACTAGTTTGTTTGACCACATGCACGAGCATGATGGCGATCTTTCCATAGACTGCAAACCAAAGCGAGAACGAACATCGATTTTACGTCAAACTTGGCAAATCTAAAACAGAGACCTCTGAAATGATTTAGAAGACTTATGTCAAAAAGCAGTGAAGGGTGCGAGGTGTTTTAACTGGCACTCGCGCTTCAGGAACGGCAGAACATCGCTGAAAGACGGAAGAGCGGTAGGGCGACTTTATCCGCCCTCTCCTTGACTTCAGTGACGTTCGGCCATTCTTGAGGCGCGAGTGCCACTCAGAACACCTCGCACACCTCACTGCTTTTTGACATAAGTCTTCTAAATCATTTCAGAGGTCTCTGTTTTAGATTTGCCGAGTTTGACGTAAAATCGATGTTCGTTCTCGCTTTGGTTTGCAGTATGAATGTCTGTAGTTTTCTTTTCGTATTCAGAACCCTCCATGATAGTGCGCATATATATATATATATATATATATTAAATGAGCGGATTTAAGTTTATTATTGTCTTACCCTCGGAAGGTTTCAACGAAAACCAAACCTTTAAATTTATAAATTTGAATGTGATTACACAAAGCAATTCTGAACCTTTTTATTCAAAACTCTGTTTATTCCCCTAAATAGGTATTTTAACAAAACTAAATACGGCATAATTTGTTTTGCGATCATTACTTTTTTCTAGGAAATATTTACAGCGCTCCGTGAAGCACGCTGTATACCATTGTAGTTGCAATTTAATTCCGGATCCACTGTTTTGAATGTTTACTTTTACACATTCAAATATTCATGTTCGTAAGCATTGACGTTGTGTATTAAGAAGGCCAATAAATATTGATCTTTTGTCAAGCATTGGTTGCCTCTTGGCGGACCCATTCAACGCAAAAAAAGCAAATAAAATGGCACAAACAAATTCTTGCCACCTCCCTAGACTTTTTGTCTTTCCAAATTGCATGATACGGTTGCAATTTCTTGAAAGGCTTTCCCTGAATAATCGAGAGCCTCGGAACAATTATAGAGATCACAACATACACCGCATGGCAAAAGCGGTTATTTAAACACTCTAATTGTTTATTGATGCGTTAGTACTAATTTGTTTCCTCAATTAACAAATTGTCAATAGTTGCACAATTCATCAGAAACTGGACTGCATTTTCTAATTTGTTCCGTTCGTTCTCTATATCTACATATAGCGCATGCTAAAACTTTCAGACTGAGAACATATTAAAAGAAAACAGTCACATATGCTTAAGTTAAAAAAGAGCGTTTTTAGTTTTACAATATTTATTTCACTTTGTAATAGGTGACCTTTTCTATAACTAGTATTTGTCATTCGATTTTTGAGGTACACTTGTACATAGACTCAATTATTCCTGAACTAAATGCAGGGTGTCACCAAGGATAAATCCTTTTTTTATCGCAAAAAACAAATACGCATCGCTAGAACGGTGAGTTTCCGCCCAGATGTACCGACTGTTCTTCGAACCAGATGCCAATGTTTCAGAACGATGCGTTATTTTATTTAAAAAGTTATAAGCGATTTTCGTACATTTTTTTGGGGGGAGGGGAATGGGGGGGGGGGATGGTGGTCCACGAAACCCATGAATACATGAGGCTTGAAGGCCGCAAACCACTAGAAACGACACCCATTTTCCCGTTAAAAGATAAACAAAAATCACTTACGATTCATGAATAGGATAGCGGTTAGTTCTAAAAGTTTATTATCTAGTTCAAACTACGAGTTCAACATATAGGCGGAAACCGAGCATTTCGGCAATACGTAGTTTACATTTGCAGGAAACAAACAAACTAAATTTTGTTTCGGGGACATGTTGTACGGAACAAAAGCTAAGAATCCCTTGACTTAAGCTCCTCTTAATGTGCCCTTTAAATGTATAGCGTGTTTAGAAAGCTTCATAGGTAGAGCACTCTCGAATTCATCTGTCAAGACGAATCTAAAGTATTTCAAGGTCAGTGTGTATTCAGGAAACGTAAATCAAAGTAGAGGGTAGCATAGAAACAAGAGCTCGTGGTAAGCAATATTTCGAATGTTCAAGGTAACAAAAATAAACAACCTTAAGTTTCAGAATGTAGGTAGGGTAGAAGCGCGAGCCAACAACTAGTCTAAAGATAACCAAAGGAAGTATAATTGTGCGTCGAAAAAAACAGGCAAAGTCTGTAGCGCATCGGATGAGGCGACTGCTCAGGTGTGCTAGTAACACCACTCGAAAGTCGTTTAATCGCAGTGCCTCACCGTCGACCGTCCATCAACTGCCACCACCTCTCCTCTCCAACATCAGCACGCATTCCGGGATCATCAGCGTGCTAAACACTTTAGGAGCGCTACGGCTATGTATCTTCCATACCATCGGCTCACAGCATTCTTCGAAACCAGTCACTCTCGTAAGCGATTTAGTATGTACTAGACGCCGCACGGAGGGGAGGGGCGGTCGCGGGTGTGCTAGGCGCTACGGTACCATTACAAACGCAATCCAAGGCTGTGAAAACATGACCTCGGCGTCCAGAGGACGCATGATTATCTCGCACCGAAATTTTGGAAGCAGGTGCTTTTGTAGGCATTCTGTCGTCTATACTGAGAATTCAGTCACATGCCCAAATGTAACTTGACAGCAATTATGAGCTATACTAGTTTACGGCTCGCCGGTGTAAGCCTGTTAAACTGAGCGAAATACGCTAAGTACGTGGCAACGTCTGCACAGTCAGAACATTACGTTGTCAGCACTGTGTCATTTCTAAGCACTGTGACCCTTGGCAGGCTGATGGCCGTAGCGCTTCACTACCCCCTCGCTCGAGACATTACCAATTCTGGCAAGTAAGTCAGTATCCCATAGCTCTTTTCCTGTGAACGGGCACTACAGCTTCAGAACAACAGTTTTTTATGATCCGAGCGATTGAATAACGATAACTAAACATTACCGTCAAAATTCGAAACCGCAGAGCTTCAATATTTGAGAAGGATAAGAGAATTTCAGGCCGAATTTGACGTTCCCGCGAGATCCGCGCCAGTGCAATGAAAAATCAAAATTGCAATCAGCTCGAGCACGCTCTGCAACGGTTGTCTTACGACTCCGGGCCGTCTCGACCGAGTTCGTATGCTACCGCGTCCTGCGATCAACCGCTCGTTCTCCGTGCGTGACGCTAACAATGCGATAGGCGATGCACCCTCGAGTTTAGCGCTCCATAGGGCCTATCAACTAATTCCGCGCAACGGTGTGAGTCTACATGAACGCGCAGTCTCGCGTTGTTTAATCGAGTGCACTTTGACAAATGATTGTACCAGTTGTGACGTGGTAACGTCCGGTGCAGTCACAACCGAAACTGTACACAGACCCAGTTGTTTTGACCGTTTGACGATTTGCTTTGCAGAAGTCTGAAAGGTCATTGGGCACCTACAAAAGAGAACTTCGTCCGATTCACTGACTCACCGGTCATCATCAGTGCTACATGTGCCGAGCGCCGCGGCGCCGCCACGTTTTCCGAGAGAGGACAAAGAGCCAGGAGGCGACATCACTCCCGACTTCGATTTGCGGTATTTCAAAAAGAAGGGCCGTAGTGCGCTTGCAATTGCGTTAAAAAAACATGTTTGACGAATGCCGTTATTAAATATTACAGAAATGTCGCTTACAAAGCTTTTAAATTTCATAATCAATTACGTCACAAATAAAACGAAGCGAGGATGTGAGAAGTAGGAGAGAAAAGCGCCAAAGATTTAAAGGCGCACGCGCGCGTGGGTAAATTCTTTTTTACGTTGTGGTTTTTTGTTCTTTTTTGTGTCTATGTCTACAATTTTTATCGTTTTGAACAACAAGAAAAATACAACCTTTGGGTTCTCCGTGCCCCTTTAATAAAGTAGTCTAAGGCAGCTCCAATGGCTTCTAGCATTGGCCTCCTTTAACCTTCAAGGCAAATAAGTGTAATATTATAAATAATATGTCGTAGAAAGTACTTCAAGTGGGCTGCTAAGAAACTAATATTAAAACCGAACTACTAACGATGCGGGCAGAGATTGCTGCTTATACAATGCAATTTCAGTTACCATCGGTCCTAAGTAAGATTCACCAAATCAAGTACTTTTACGTCACACTGGGAAAAGACAGCGGCCATCCTTCAAATAAAGCGAACCTTTAAGCACCTCACCTCGCTTAGGACAGTCCTCGTATGAAAAGATGAGTCGAATTCCCATTCTGTACATGGAACCGACGTAGGCACCGAAGATCCATTGCTTTGTCCTTGCCAAAACCGCGCATCAGATCGAATCACCTCCGGGTCCTGACCGTCCCACTGGTGCACGTGACACCTGCTCCGCGACACCACACCAAGTTCGCTCACTTCCAAGGGAACACTGATATTCAACCACTCTTGCGTCGTCCAGTTGCTGAAAGAAGCGGGTCGCGCGCACCAGTGCTCCTGCAAGCATATGAAAATATATAAAAAAGGAACTGCAATCACTGACAGCTTAAATGGACACAATACTCGGCGACAACTTTTCTTGGCAATGCAGTGGAGGGTACAGGCACGCGTTCCCTCTCCAATTTTGAGCGCTGAATAAAGCTGCCCGCGGGCTCTCCTCCTCTCCACTGCTTTGCCAAGAAATGTTGTCGCCAATCATAGCACCTCCCAATTATTTTTTTTGTCGATTCATTATGGTGTCGGAAGACTGCCCAATGAATATTTTGCTACGGCTTCACATATTTATTATTAGAGTAAAAAAACGCAACTGCTAGATTACTGAAACCTGCACTATACTGGGGAGGAAGAAGAAATATAAAGGAGGAGAGTGTTGCCAGAACTCACGTGGCTGTGTGACTTATTCTTTCACTCAATATATTTGCAGCTTTTTAGAAGCCACAAAAAATAGGGATCATATTTTGTTTATATTTTTAATATTGAGTGCACTCAATATTAAAAATATGAAAAAATATAGTCCCTATTTTCGTGGGTCATCGCAAACACACATGTGTGCTTGCGATGACCCACGACTGCGATTATCTTCGGTGGTTTTGTCTAAACCATAGAAAACGGCACGTGACCACGGAGAAGAGAGTGAGGCTGCTCAAACCGGCCATGTTCTCGACCGTCGGTTTTCGGGCGGAAAGAAAACGAATTTCGAGCCGCGAATTGTTTTCTGGGTAGTTTGGCTCTCATGCGTCATGTAAAAATAAAAACCTTGGCGAGCGTAAGTACTCTGTCCGTGTTCCTTTAAGAAACGCGAGGCTTTTTTAGATTCAGTTGTCTTACTTTCTTATTTGTTATTCTGGCGTTCTTATCGGCAAATGACACAATCTCCTTGGTTAATCTCATAAGCTAATCACGTAAACTCGTAGAGTCCCAAGCAAAAGACTCGGGACACCCTGCGTTTTTTAAGATGTCGGAAACTATGCGTAAGTAACCTGTTCGAACATAATGTCAGTGTATGGCATCCTTGTTGCAAGGTGCACATTGTGGGCATTTGAAGCCGCCGCCGAGTATTGACTGTTGCTCTGTTTATGCTCAAGGCTTTCAGGAACAGCCGATCAGATTATCGAAACACAACGCGAGGGCCACTAAAACGTCCGAGATTAACTTCCTCAAAATATACACGTGAGTATACCGCATGGGATGCATTTCTGCAACATGTGAGTTCTCACCCAACTGCGTGCGCGAAAAGGTGAAAATCCGAGCCAGTGTGATTTTAAAATACAAACCGGGCATTGTATATCTACGATTAAGGAGAAGATAAAAAACGCATGGGAATTCGATGCATTGGCGTCTCTTTAAGATATCAATACATCCTTTTAAGAATAAACGGTGGGACGATTACGCGCTGGGTAAAAAATCATTTATGTCTTAAAGCCTACGATGGAAATTAAAGTAGATTTATTCTCAAACGGCAAGGCGTTCCTTTGAGTGCAAATTTAGTTGTTCTTTTTGATTTGTTGGGAAATCTTTTCTTCTGCCAAAAATATTCGCCTCATCGGCAGACTGAGTTTCTTTGAAACTATACTTCTCGGAGATACTCAGGCATGTGCATGACGTAGTTGCCTACGGTCGACATAGCGTCTAAGCCTTGTAAATCGCCTCAACATATTACTTCGTGGCCTCAAGGATCACGTTTCGTGTAAATTGCAAAACAACAAAAATGTCTTCTTTTTTTTTGTTCGATGCAAAGCTTGTTATGAGCTATCCCTTTTTCTATAGCAGAGCAATATTAGCCTGCTTGAAAGTATCGGTGTTGTTGTCACGATGCCTTTAATCGATTTTAGTTTACGCGATCATGGAAACTGCCTCGCAGCCAATAGCAACTCATTCCCAAAGATGTTCCCTTTCGTAAATTTCGTTTGTCAGTGGGATTTTGGGTTGCCCGCCTCGTCCAACTTCATTTCAAGAGCATAATTAGTTTATGTTACCTATACTGTATTTCATGACCTCCTATGCGATATAAATACACGATGAGAGCAGGATGAAGGGGAATGATCGAAGAGTAACCGCAAATACATATCACCACTAGCAAACTGTTTGTCCTCGCATAAGTCTATCAAGCTGTATTTTGAGCTGCACTTTTTCCCAGTTTGATTATTTGAGTGGTAAAAACACAGACAATAGAACGTTTACTTCGTGTCGCTTATTAAACAAAGGAACATTTAGCGATATCCATAAGTGCCTAGAATGACTGGAATTGTTGCATTAGCTGCAGACTTATGCTGGCTCTATGCGAAATAGGTTTGGGACGAAACATCGAACTTAAGTGTAGATATGTGGATATATAAGTATTCTGGTATTTTGTATTAAATTTTACATTACTTTCCATTGTCTCACAACACATCTAAGTATGAGGCTCTTACAATATCATGCTCTATCATGTTTCCCTTTATTTCCTCTCCAGCAACGTTTTTTTGGAACTCGGAACATTGTTCTGCTTCAATTCAACTCCCATTTGAGTTGTTGAGGGAACTGCATGACAGGTTCCTTCCCTCCATGCTTCATATCTAGACTCATGCAAAGCATTCTGAGGTGAATTGCACGAGCGCTAGTTTCATAAAATGCTTGCTCTCTGCGTGTTCTTGTGCAACAAATTCTCCACGAGCACACGCATAGGAAACGCACACTTTCCTCTCTTTAGCTATGTTAGCACTGTAGATGGGGTACCACAAAACGCCGGCTCATGCTTACGCCTTCTTACCTGACTTTGGGGAGCCATGAAGGTAAGGCTCATGATGAAGGAAGACGCTGCTAGGCCCCTCAGAACTCCCAGAAACAGCACCGGCCCGTGCCAGGGACCCAGGGGATCCAGCACACTCTCCATGGCTTCTCAGAGTTGTGACCCCTCACGCTCCAGTTGGCGTTAGAAATCCGCCTGACCGAGATGTCGAGGGAGCAAACACTTAGGTACCCGCGGAAGCGGAACAACGTTTGCCCAACGACCCTTCATAGGGCGGCTGGCTGCCGTCGCCTCCGCCAAGTGCTCCGACGTCGGCCTTTGGCATCGTTTGTTTCGGCAACACGCGCGAAGCTCGGCTCTTGCACGCCGCAGTGCGACCGAGAACGCCACCACCGCGTGCTGTGCCAGACTTTATATAGCTCCCCCTAAACAACCCGAACGACTGAAGCAGCCTTTCCGAAATCGCGATGGAGGCCCATGAAAAACACAACAAGAAACAACTCGGTATACAACACCAGTTGGGCGCGAGCTTTCCAAGTCATCGGTCACTTGTTTACCTCGAGGCCCTGTTTTGCAAGTGACGGCTGCGACAGCTTGAAAACTTTCCAGCGAAGAGTTCCCCGGCCTGCGTTATTGCTTGGCAATGCACGGCTCGTGACGTCTTTTATGGAGTTTAGGCCGGTGTTTCAGTCGACGTTCGGCGAAAGAAAAGGTTCAGAAGCGCAGACATCCTCCTCCAGTGAACTGTTCGTTAGCTGCTCACTAATGGGTTTTTTCTGCAAAAAGCAGTCACCCATTAAACAACAAGCTTCGATGGAACAGCCAATTACGTACCGGTAGACTTTGACGTCAAAAGCAGAGAAGCGTTTTGGCATCCGGAGGGGTTCAGAAACAAAACTATATAAAGATGGAATGAGCATTCTGGTAACTGAACTTGAATCTGCGTGTTCGGTTCCGAAATAAGCACCTAAACGTGAGTTCTTGAGATGTCGACTCAATGATCGATCAGTCGACGTCAGTACTACCCGGCAGTTTTTGGAACGAGCATACGGCACGTTGCAAAACTTTTCGCCCAAGGTCGCACGTAGTCACTCACTGCGCGAAACGTGTTCTTCGTCCAGACTGCATTTTTGAGACAATGCAAGTGCCAAAATGTTAGGTCTGTTTCAGCTTCAAGCATGACGGTCCTTGAACAATATCCCGCAGGCGGCCCGGCACTGTCAAAGGCAAACCATTCAGTTGTAGGTCTTAGACAATAGGTGTTCAGATCCTGCCAAGCGGAACGAATTACCATTCATCTTGAAGGTGACAGAACCTGTCTGGCCATCGACATGACAAATAGAGAAGACGCAAGATTTGTAAAGAGTAAAAAAATTGAGGGGACAGTTTTGTTGCTAAAACTATTACACGTATTTTACAAAAATTAATGCAAAAGTTATGACAATAAAAATGTCAATGATATGTTTATTAAGAGAGCTGAAACAAAAAAGCGGTGTCAAATTGAAGTTATATGACGATAACGACGGACAGTCTCACTACCGACCAATATACTGATATTCGGATACGGTCAGGCTTGATAAACTATGACACGCTGAATGGAAAAACGTGAAAGGCAGAGAAAATAAGGTGGGGTGCCGAAACGTTGAGCGATGAGGTCCTCGAGCTTTTCCTAATCACTGATCGTGAAGAACAAACGTACACAACAAAATGCCACTTTGAACTGCTAAAACAGTGCAGCTGAATTTTCCACAAAGTGTACGAGGTACTATTTGTCCAGTCAATCGGAGCACTTCACCCTGTGTCTCTAAAGTAAAGAACGATTAAAACGCGACTTCCGGTGAACAAAAGGAATAACGTGAACAACCCCAAGACAAATGATGCCCAATACGGTGTCTATTGCGCTTGCTTCATGCTGCTGACGTCACCGGCGACGGGACAAGTGGGTTGCGGAACTGCCGCAGGGCGGGAGGATCAACATCACGGGGGCTCTTTGCTCGCTTAGTTTTGGTTTGAAGCACGCGTATGGAGGCGGCATTTAGTCGCTCCGTAGTGCCCACTACAAAGTTTAACACAGAATGTGGTTATGAGTTGTATTTTATGAGAAATGAGTCATGCTCGAGTATGATGAAAGATGTTGCACTCAGGCCATAGGGGCATACCGCTTACACAGTCTATGATAGTCAATATGCAGAAGCACCGAAATAGAAGCATTATTAGTTCTAATTATTCATACTGTTCATTACTCGTAATTTATTGTAACATGCTTGATTCACTAAGCGGTTCAGTGGGCATTAAACCCCGGATCGAGCGATTCGCAGTCCGACGCCTTTTATTGGCGCAATGGGAGAAGGTGAAAACGTTCGCACAAGGCAGGAAAACCTTATGTATCACGGAAGGCTCCACAACCGGTCAACCTTCGGCGTGCTCATCTGACTCCCGATTGACAAAGCATAGCTCCCCATGTGATCACGCAACACCACAAGGAAGATTACAACGCAGCGATAGATAGTGCAGCGGGCGTATGACGTCACGACTTAGCATAGCTGCCGATATGCAAAATATTCCTCTTGCGATTACTGCAAGTATCAAGGAGAACTCTTCTCAGTCCAGGAACATTAGGATACTAGACGCTACACCCAGTATCGAAAGACTGAAAGACAAGATATTTTATTAGAAGAATGCATTCTACTTCGTTCATTTTAATTAAACAGCACGCTCAGCGCAAAATCTTCCCCGAGCGTTTCGGAAATCCCCCGTCTGAGAGAACTCGTGCGCATCGCACTGTTAACGCTGTGGCGTTGTGCCGAGGGAGAGGGCTGCCGCCAACGCACCAAGACACCGGATTTGCCAAGACAACAGAGACGGTTGTCTCCGGTATCACGACATATAGACACGACGATAGATGGCGGCAGCCACCCCTCCCAGTTCAAAGGGTGAAACTCTGAGGTTGTGCGCATTCAGCTATTCCAAATACACAAAAGCTGACGGCGCCAAGGCTTTTGGATTATCGAGGAGGAACATGTATTATTTGTAAGGTATCTCCAAAGCCTCCGGGTACTACCGGATTTACTCGAGTAAAAGCCGTACCATTTCTGAACAAGGTCCTTGTGTCTACTTTCCCACAGAACACATATACAGCAAGTCATTGCGTTGCTCATAAATAATATAGGGAATAACCAGATCGAGAAAACGATTCTCCATACAAATTCAATCTTCACAGATGGTATCTTCGCACGGAGACGTTATCTCTGTCCTGTAAACAGCTGGAATCATGCTGTCGATCGTGGTGATTGGCAATCTGCGTGCGCCGTGGAAAAGCGAGACCCTCAGGTTTTTTTCATCAACAGTGCGGGTATTACTTGAGTAAATACGGTAGTCATTAAAGTTAACTGTTCACACACTCGTCTACTCAATATATTTAAAACTCATCTTGATTATTATACTAAAGGCAGTGAGCACATGAGTGTATAGTATGTAAAACGCAATAAAAACAATTTACAGCTTCCAGTGACCGATAATAACTAACCATAACGCACGCATAAGCACGTACGATACGTTCTGTGTTCTCTGGGTTCATCAGAATTTTCGAGAAACGTTTTGTCTCAAATTTTTATGTCATGGCTAGACTGTAAAGACGACAAACGTAAACACTCCAACTCCCTTATGCCCTAAAAAACGAAACTAGAAAAAGTAATCAAACACTTTGGGTAATTGACTACCTACCTAAATTATTCTGCAATCTTTCTAAGTGACCCACATGACCACCAACAAAAAAGGCCCTAGGGCGTATTCTCAATATTTAATTCCTGGGCCCTCTGAAGAAACACTGTCATCTCTATCTGTGGCTCGGTATATCTCTACGTTATTTTTTTGAGGGCTGCGTTTCTTTCGTCCGAACTTCCTGAAAAAGTTGAAAGACTGTTTGTTCAGACCTACATCGATTCAGTATGTCTCTTCAAATCCTACTTCTCCAAGGCGCAATGCTCATGCTCACATAGCTTAATATTTTAAAGGCTCGCCGTGATGTATGTCAAAATGATGTATGTAAATTAAAAAAACTATTTTCAATTAATGTGGAATATGCAGGAAGTAATGCAATGCCTCAAACATCCGTTCAGATATAGGACACCTTGTGACTCTCCTTCACTCCGAAAGCTTGGACTCACATGACCAAGTGCAATCCGCTGGAATGACGTTGCAATCTTTGCGCAAAGCAACACCCATCTGCTTTGTGGACACCCATTTCCTGTTTATTCCTTCTGAGTAAACTTAATTGAGCTCCCGCTAAGCCCCAATCACGTTGAGATTTATTTGATTTTAGTTGTAACGAAAAATATAACATTCTCTCGATAAAATATATAGTAGGGTGACTGAAATAACGATGCTCGATCTAAAATGGGCCGCTATAATCGGCGCCTGCACGTAGCAATCTAAACTTTTCGTCAAAAGTGTATTTCACAGGTTGGTTTTACCATGTAAAATCACAAAGCGCGTCTCCGTTTTCGTGAAAAATGGGGCCCAAAAAATATCCAAGGTCAACGGCGGACGGCGACGTGGACGACTGAGTCTAATGGCGGAGCGCGTTTGACGCACGTATTGATAGATGGCGTCGGGAGCAGCGTTGGAAGGTGTAGCCGACCAACGAAAGGAAGCAGACGACATCGCAGACGAAATCCCTCGGCAGCAAGAGCGCCGTTGTTATGCAACCGCGTTTTTAGAGCGCAGCTCCTAGGCGCCCGTTTGCAGCTTGAGCAGCGTCGCCGTCGGCGTCGCCGTCGCCGTCGGCGTAACCGCGCGTAGCATTATGCGAAAGGTGCCACAATGCAACGCGCGGGGGTGACCCGCGCGTTGCATTGTGGGACGTTTTTCATAATGTAACGCATGGCTATGCCTACGCATTGTGGGACGTTTCCCATAATGCACCGCGCAGTTACGCCGACGGCGACGCCGTAGGCGTTGCCGCGCGTAGCACTATGGGAAACGTCCACAATGCAACGCGCGGGACACCAGGGAGACCCGCGCGTTGCATTATGGGACGTTTCCCATAATGACGTCACACGTGGCGTAATATGTGAAATCACGAGGACCACGAATGACGTCACACATAACCGCGCGTTGCATTATGGGAAACGTCCCATAATGCAACGCGACTTCAATCTTCTCCTCCCGTGCTCCTCCCTCCACCTCTGCTTCTCCTGCTCCCCTCCTTTCCTTCCTCCTTCTCCAGCTCTCTTCAGGTATTTCGATTTTGCAATCTACCGTGCTAAACAATCTGAGGAAGATAAATATATATAAGATATATATATATATCTTCCTCAGATTGTTTAGCACGGTATACTTCAAAATCGAAATACCTCAAGAGAGCTGGAGAAGGAGGAGGAAAGCCGGGGAGGAGGAAGAGCAGAGGAGGAGGGGAGGAGCACGGAGGAGAAGAGGAAGGAGGAGGGTATGGATGAGGAGGAGAGGCTACCCACCTCTCCGTACCCTCCCTCCTCCTCCTCAAGAGCTGCGCTCTAATTCGGCGTTACCGGGAGTTGTAAAGTCTAATTTTTGAACATTTTTTGTTTATGTTTTGCTTTCATTATCCTCATTTATTTTTAGATTAAGGATACAACCCAAAACTATTATGTTCATCTTAATAGACCACGGTCATCGTGAGCAGTCTCGATAAGGAAGCGGCGCCATCTATCAATACGTGCACCAAACTCGCCCCGCCACTCGACTCGGTTGTGTGCGTCGCTGTCCGCCCTTAACCCTGGCAAGCTGTTGGGCCATATATTTTTACAGAAAGGGAGCTACACTTCCGAATTTAACAAGATAAAACCGACATGTAAAATACACGTTTGACAAAAACTTTACGTTGCTACGTGCAGGCGCCGATGTTTACGGCCCATTTTATATCGAGCCTTGGTGTTTTCAGATACCCTCGATATCGATCACGCCTTTTGGAGTTCAGAACCCCCAATTTCTGTAAACGCTGAAGACCATGTGACTTTGGCCGTGCAACACGAAGGAAGAATCTCTGCTTCATATAATATGCTTTAATAATTGGCGAATAGTCGGCCCCCGTGTGCGCTTCACTTGTGCACAACACTCGTGTATCATAGAACTGGAACTTGGTAAATTATAGTAGCAAATCTACGCCTATACGAGTATGGGGTGTACCCTGGTATCGGGACAAAGTAGTTACTGTACGTATTATGCAGTAACTGCACCTAGTTACCTTAAACATTCGCTGACGTAATTTCACTATATGCCGAACATTATCTATAATATTACAATGTGGCAGAGCGAGTTCTTGCATTCTTGCCACAAAATGTGTTTACAATAAACTGATGTGAAACCTAAATTGATTTATCTTTGTATCTTTGTTATTGTGTCTTACAATGAAAAGCGAAAATACCAATATCATCAAATTAAACATCACCCCCTTATGACTGACAAACATTATACTCTTCTGTATATGACATCGCTATATTTTTGTTTTCAATGGGCTCGTAGAGTGCCGTCTGCCACACCTAAGGCAAGAAAAACAGAACGCCTCACGTCATGTGGTCTTACATCAAGAGTACTATATTGCGCAAATGGCTTGTGCTAGCTCAAGGAAAAAACTGCCAATCGGCCTATCACGTTCTTGTTTCTTGCTTCGTCTTGGAGACCTGAGAGATAATAGCGCTTAAAATTGAATTTATACCTTTTTTTCTTGAGTCTTCGCTTGTATTTTTAAAGTTCGGTTATTTGGTAAAGCACGACCTTCTAAAATAATCAAAAGAGTACTTAAAGAAACTCATTAATCTGACACGGAAATCTAGGGTCATGTCTTGTTGACACGGACACCTCTACTTGTGATGGCCCGCAGCTTAGAGATTGCGAGTGGGGCAAGAACGAGCTCCGGTCGACGCGGCATGGGGCAATTTGCGCGCGCGTTGCACGCGCTAGTCACGAGAGCTAAAGGGGCATGCTGCCAAATTCGATACAGCTACCTTCGTAAACACGGTTTGCAGGGCGGACTGTGCTTACGACACTAACGTCGTAACACCTCAGACTTCCCTCGCAAGAGCTTCTACAGCAGTACCTAGCCTCGTACGGCAACTTGCACTTTTTCTGCTGTTCCGTTAGCACACACGCTGATAGATTGATAAGACACTGTTGTTATGGTTCACAAGTCCACTTCCTTACGATGGTCACTGCCTGACCACAGCGGTTCTCGGCACTCGTGGTTCAGCTTAACGCTCTTTCTGACTTAAGTAGTGTTCATTGTATTGTCATTTTTGACAGTAATATTTGGTGCCACCTTTGAGCGACGCCGTTTAAAGTTCACGTAAATGGCGAGACAAGGCACGTGAGTTTCCAGCCGACGATAGCGGATATTTATGTGGCGCGCCCCAACGATTTATCTTAACTTTGACAGGTTAGGTTGGTCGCAGTGTGCAACCACTATGTGAGCCTTAATATTGGAAGGCTCATGCGTCTTGCAGTTTGTTCCCAATGAACACACGTCTGTCCAAAATGTATAACACGCTATTTACCATTGAACGACAACTCAGTTTGGACATTCTAGGTTAATTTTTCTTTTAGAATAATAATGACATGACGCCAGTAGTACAAAACACGACATACCATTTATCGAAACTTGTAAAACAATTTTTTTTACGTTTTGCATTTATTTGTTTTTTTTACTTGTTTGGCACTTATCCTGAGTAATAAAATGTACCTAATTGATTGTTTCTGTTTCAATTTTGTTAGCGTTTGGTAGATTTTATTAGGTGGCAATGGCAAGAGTCACTTTAATACGTTTTATGAAATAAAATTACTTGTAAATGTTCCTACTCTTTGCAATTCCCCGTTCCCTATCCCACTGGTTTCCAGATTTATAATTTTTAGTCACGATATATTGAGCAGCAAATACTGCAATAGGTCCACTTTGTCATCTTCTAGATCTTGCGAACAAAGAAGAAAAGACTGGGAGCTCTACTGGAGGAGGTCAGACTCATCGTATGAACGGTTTAGATAATGTTGTTTTTGGTTTCGAGTTTTTTTTTTTTTTTTAGTTGAAAATGTGAAGTTTGATTTCTTCACAAAAACATTTCAGTACGAAGTCTGACAGTTTAAATTCCGTGTGCGTCTTTATTACCATTCGTAAAGTCCACCCCTTCCGTCTTCAAAAGAATCGAAACACGGCTCAAGCACTTCTAGACTATGGTGCACGCAAGGTAACCAAGGCCGTATAATATCAAGGCTAAGTTCTCATAAAAAACGTGAGCTTTTTGTGCCATATAAAAGAGCCACTGGCGTTTCTCAAAAACTGAGATTAGTAGCTCTAACCGCTGATTCATATTCTATAAAGGAACGTGACAAAATTAAAATGTCCAAGCCGGCTAAAAAATGTAAATCAGCTTCATGTTCTCAAGCTTGCAAGCGGAAACCACACGAGAGTTCTGAAATGCATCAGAAAAGGAATTGTCACAGTCAAAAGTAACGCTCGATTCCGATTCCTCTCAAAAAATCATAAGATATTATCGAATAGATTATTACAATGAATATTCGATATTTCAACCAATTACTTTTTTGAGTGCCGTCTAAAGAACGGGCTTACCCCGACGCACACATTACGTTTTAAACAAATTGTCTTTGGTCTTCAGATAACCCCCGAAACCACCCAAATTAGCTGTAAAAGATATCCTGGTTATCGCCGCTACCGCTGTGATGTTCTCCCCTCACTTTACCTTCCCTCTTAGCAGCGAGACAATACCTCCACCGACATAAGTGGATCAGTTTAGCGCCACGCATTTCCCTGTTCTATACTATAAAACAATCGATGACGTATGCCAAAAAAAGTGTACCGCTGGCGGCCTGGATAGTAGAGATACGTCGATGTTGGTTTTACCTTAGTCATATAAATCTCATGAACTTCGAAAGTTACGATAAGCTGCTAAGGTATGATCATGTTACAAACAAGACACTTGAGAAGGAATGCAATAAATGAATACATTAAGTTTTTAGGCTCCCTCCCACGGCGACGATTCTTGATTTGCCTTTTTTTTAAATATTTTTGGCGGAATAAAATATTCATACTTTTCTCTATCCATAATCAGAACAGAACGGGTCTGAGTGTTATTAAAAATATTTTTAATATTGTGAAGATATGTTTTACAATACATTAGTTACAACTATTCGAAGAAAGGGCACTATGCCTGGCGATCCACTGGTATAATTGTGAGTTTTGGGTGTTAATTAAATGTTTAGAAAGTTTTCGAACAAAAATGACATTTTTCTTCTCAATCACTGTAAGTCCCATATGCTTAAGTATTCGTGGGCTTCGTCAATATAATGAAGAAAGTAAAACAATAAAGGAGGTCGGTCTAAAGATATGTACTCAAGTGTTTAAGATTGCAGAGTATTTACAAAATTAACGAGCAAAGCTGGAAAAAAAGTGTTCTTTTATAAAAGCGAAAAAACGTTTTTGTTTTTAATTTTGTGATTTTCTAGTTTAGTAAATACTGCAAAGTATAAAATTTTAAAAGCGAAAACTAAAAGGCATTTGGTATAAAACTACGTACCTTACGCGTATATGTAGCTTGTAATGAAGACTCCAAACAAGCAAAGTTTGAATGAAGGATTTTTTTTTCCAAGCGTGAAACATGATTTAACATTGGCCCCATGAAACACTATTGCACCAGTTACCGTAATGCGGTTGAATGGGGCCAATATTAACTAAAACATATTTTTCTCGCTTTCATACATTTCATTCAAACTTTGCTCGTTTGTTGTCTTAGCTAAAATCTACTCATAGGCGTAAAGTATGTAGTTTTATAACAAACACAGTTTGGTTGTATCTTTTAAAACTATATTTGGCAATATTTTAATTACTAAAGATATATACAATGCATCAAAATACTCGTTTTTAGAACATCACTTTTTTCTAAATTTGCTCGTTTGTTGAGCGACTTTTAGCAACCTATACAGTTGGGTATCTATTTTTAGACCGACCACATCATGATTATTTTTTTGAAAAATAAGTATTTTACTATACGTTCAGTATTGCACATTTATATTAGTAAACACAGTAAGAAATGTTTTATCGAAATATTTTGTTAATATGCTTTGTTTCTTATACTATGCACACACGCAAGTTTTAATTATTCTTATGGTTGCGTGCTTTTAAAATAGACTTGGAATATCAGATTGGTAGAAATTTCTAACGCATCTGAACTTTTAAAACAATTGTAAATGCGCGACAAAACATATTGTGTAATTTAGAATAATATTTTTACCTACTAAAAGCGGTGTTTATTTCGCAATCCCGTTTTAAACCTTTTTGTAAAATTGTGTGTTTTACCCCTTGGGTCTGTTTTCCGCAAACTCAAATGGCCGTAAAAATAAAAAATGGTTAAAGAAAAAAACTTTAGGAGAAAGGTATTTTGCATCACCAATAACACCTACAATTTTTAGACCGAATCCGTCAGGGTCGAATTTAAGCCTGGACCGTTGGGCGTTGAATGACTCAGTTAGAAAATTCGAATCCATCCAAAACAGAGCTGTGCGCTTTATGTTTTTCTGATTATACACCATTCACAAGCTTGTTTGCATTGCGTGAAGCTGCTAAACTTCACGCACTTTCATTAGGCATCGAATGTCTCGTCTTTCTCTTTTACCATATCTTTGACCACGACAAGCTTCTTCGTGAATCGCTGCTTTTACCCCGGGGCAGCTTTTCCCCTTTCGACCGCTCCTTGTAAGTTGAGGCAAATTGTTTCGTCAGCTACTACATACAGTAATTCAACCTTACCGTTGAGTGGAACATACTACCAAACGACAATGTTGCCATACCTGACACATATAAATTTTCTGCCTCTGTAACCAC
This sequence comes from Ixodes ricinus, assembly GCA_037355805.1. Taxonomy (NCBI): domain Eukaryota; kingdom Metazoa; phylum Arthropoda; class Arachnida; order Ixodida; family Ixodidae; genus Ixodes; species Ixodes ricinus. The sequence continues at coordinate 38,107 of JAZHYW010011332.1, read as the reverse complement.
TTTCGTTTCTGCTTTATCCGACTAAATCCTCTTCTTCTATGTTAGAATTGCGTGCGAAAATTTTCTGTTGGAAAAACAAAAACAAAACGAAAGTACATTATGAAGAAAGTTAAAAATTCGTTCTAAAGCATGCCCTGAGCTAGTTGCATTTGTTTAAAATTTGATCATATATACGGATGTCACCGCACCTTTGGAGGGTTTAAAACTAAAACCAACAATATATTCCATAGCAATAAAAATAATGAAAGCGCAATTTTTCTTAATAAATGAATTGTACTTCTGTTATATTCACAAGTGATATTTGGACTCATTATTTGCAAAAGTGCAACCCCAAAACGTACATTCGCACACTGACACGACTCACGAGACGAAAGTCCCCTAATATTTTCGGGCAATGTCTCGACCATTCAGGGAGAATTCGGTGACTCAGGCATAAACCTCTTGTAACTATCGAACGGACAAGCTATTTGTCAGACATGAGAAAAACAAGCTCCTATGTTAGTGAATCGTCATTCCCTCAAGAAAACCAAAGTGTGTCGGAGGTCAGCACAACTCAGGTCTACAAGTACTCAAGCACCACTACATAATGAAGTATTGAAATTCATCCCCATCGTTGCAGTCTATACTGCAAGGAGCATACAAAATATTGCGTGGACGCACTCTATGGTTCTAATGTTCTTGGACGAACCCTTCTCTTGTTTCCCGGCATTTATCATGACATCGATAAATTTCTTAGGTGACTGTCGAATAGACAGAAGGAATGAGCGGCTTTATACTTGTTTCTCTAGTTTCAGCTTTGAGTCTGTGTGGCAGATTTGACGTTTACGAATCCAGACACACTTCGCTTTTTAACCGAAATAGGAAGTTGCGTCAATATAAAACTACATTTACTTTCATTGAGAATACATAAAACATAAATAAATTAACTCGAGTACAAGGGTTAACTGTCACCAAAGGTACTGAAAAAATGTGTTTTCACTGTAAGCGGTGGGCTTCCTACAATATTTAAAAGTTCATAAACGTCTTCATCGACAGCCTGCATTATGAGAGAACCAAATTCGCATATATCTTTACAGTACCATAAAAATTGCAGACGGATTGCCATTTAATTAAACCTTGCTATGCTTAAATTTCAGCCTACAATTAAGTATTATCTGGAAGACACCGGCATTACGTCGCGCCAAACGATAACCAAAAACTGCGTTTTAATTCTCTGAAATTTTAACAACACAAACACCAACAAGTAGTATGTATTTCGGTCAATTAAGTTAACGCGACTTATAACATTGGCGAAAAAAAGCATCCCCGAACATCGCACGTGACGAGGTCGGAAAGATTGACGGCTGTACTCACGCGAGCTGCACGACGCTGAGGCGCGAGTGCCAATGCAGGCGACGCACGAGCAGTGCAAGCGATGCGGTCTCCAGATAGCCGCGGAGGTTGCTGACAGCCGACGAGTGCAGATAACGGCGCGGAGCGCGGTCAATGCCGGACCAAACGAGGCATGTGTTAAAAAGAAAAAAGAAAAGTGATCGGTACAATACTGGGGTCGGGGTAAGAGGAGAGAGTGGGCCGTCTCCTCTGTATCCGCTTGTTGCAGAGGAGGATGTCTCACTTCAAACCAACTGAGAGGATGGCTCCGAGCGCCTTTCCCTTTTCGCGAGCCGATGCCCTCATCGAACAACTTTATCCGTCCATAAATTAGATAACGGCTGCTTGGCGATATGATTCGGTCGATAACCGCGCGGGGACCACGTTTTTTTTTTTTATTTTGTAGCTTGTCCGGTTAGGGGAGGCAAGCTAAAAAGGTAAGCGTTTGGAATTTGAGACTTGCAATGACACGAAGAGCTGCTTCATAAAAAAGCTGTCCGTATCTTTTCTTGTTTTTTTTTTGTTTTTAGCCTGACAGTTAATATTGATATTTTTTGTTAATTCTCTTTCCTCAGATTTTAACATTCCCAGAGATTTAAACAATTATTTTTGCCAAAGTCGCCTCCTGCGCGCTGACATCTTTGTCTGCTGGGCAGTGGAACGCCTTGTGAGCTTGGACTGTAGCTCTGTTGTGCGGTATATCGGACGCTGCGCATGCGCCCACAGCTCAGTGACTCAACATTTTTCGCCCGGGTGATAAGCGATGGAAAGGTTTTTATATTGAAGAGAATAATATAACTTAAGTGACAGTTTTAGTAACCTTCATAAAAAAAGTGTATCCATGGTTGATTACCGATTAGCAGTTGGCAGAAATAGTAGCTGGCGTCATTACTGCAATTGCAAGATGAGCCCTGAAACCATTAATTAAATATGTATTCCACAATTTGGTTAATAAACCGGCTTATCATGACGGTTAATACCTTGTTAACGTAGCAGCTTGAGCGAGTTAGTTGCTCATATTAAGACACACTACAGCGCACTGCTGCAAAAGTACACTCACACCGTACACTCACTCCTTACAAAAGAAAAGGAAGGAAAAACAAAAGAATCGCGTTGACTCACAACTCATTTTCATATACTTCGTCTTTACGTCTGGAACTGCCGAATTTACCGGACGCGCGCGCCTATCTCCTAGACGCCAACATGATTTGTTATTTTTCTGTCAGATTCAAAGATGGCGTACTAATACAGTTTTCATAATTCCTGACGATGTGTTCAGCTGCAATAATTTCCCGAGTTCGTTGATTACTGTGCCTACCTAAAATTGTGCAACATGGCAGGTGAACCTCGCACCCCCAATCACGACAGTGTATGCCAAAATAGTCAGAGTTAGCTCTGGTTCTATGGTTTTTGTGTTCTCGGAGCCTATCATTAAAAGATAGGGTATTCTACAGATGTTCATCTGCCGAATACTCTATCTCTTTATTAACATCGAGTGCAGAGAGCATCCTAAAAACCAAAAATAAACGAACATCTGTCTCACCAAGAGCCAGGGGTAGAACAACGAGATCAGTCGTTCTGCACCGCATACACAACTTATCTCATAACATAAAAAATCGCCAATAAGTTAAACATAGACGTTGTCTTCTCTGCTCCTAATAAGCTTTCCATCCTGTGCAAACAAGTGAACTTACCTTATTCCCATCGAAGGGTAAGCTGTACCAAGAAGCATCTGAACAGCTTCGTTGAGTGCGCAGAGGAAGTGGTGTATTCGTTTCCCCTTTCGTGTGGGAAAATGTACATAGGGCAGACTGGACGATGCCTTAATGACAGGCTCCGAGAACACAAAAACAATAGCACCAGAGCTAACTCTGGCCACCTGGGCATACACTGCCGTGATTGTGGGTGCGAGGTTCACTCATGCCATGTTGTACAATTTCAGGTAGGCACAGTAATCAACTAACTTGGGAAATTATTGAAGCTGAACACATCGTCAGGAATTATGAAAACTGTATTAGTACACCATCTTTGAACCTGACAGAAAAAGAACAAATTATCTTGGCGTCTAGGAGATAGGTGCGCGTGATTCAGGAAATGTCGGTGGTTCCAGAAGTAAAAGAAGACAAAGTATATAAAAATGAGTTGTGAGTCAACGCAGTTCGTTTGTTTTTTCTTCCATTTCGTCTGTAAGGAGTGAGTGATATGGCGTGAGTGTACTTTTGCAGTAGTGAGCTGTGTGGGTTTATTTACCTCATCTAAGGTGCACCGATCCTGATACTCAGATAGCGAAGACGGCAACCGTGTAAATCCCCCCTCTTATCAAACACGCTTCCTCTAAATATACTAGTGAGTCTAGAATTCGGCACATGTTCTGCTGGCTTTCAGTGTATTCTGGAGTCAAAAATACTGCATATGAACGGAACCTCAGGAGCGTGAGGCGTCCGCTGTCAAGAGCGAAAAGCTTTCTTCTTCATTACAGTGTTTTTAGTAGCACTACATATTCTATCAAATCCCATTTACGTTCAATAGAGAAGCGACATCACCATTATCATTAATCAGTGAAGAGCTATTCGGTCTGAATTGTTTTTATATCTGGACATACGGCAGACGAGGCCAACGCACGCATTCCAAAACTCGGGAAGCAGACGATGCAGACCTGCATTCGTCGGCAGTTACCTGTGAAGAAGTAGAGTAAAATAAAGACACCAGTATGGTTACGTTGCGCAATGAAGGTACGGATGCATGAAAGTCAGGATAACATCCACTTCAAGTGAATAAAATGCGTTTTAACTTTTCAGGAGAGCGTTGGAGACCTTGCGGCGGCGTCTCACACCCGTGGTGTTGGCAGTAACGCAATACTTTTTTCGCTAACGTAGTAGCGGCCTCGTTACATTTTCAAAATCATAACGGGTAACGTACTTACATTACTTATTACGAGGAAAGGGTAACGTAGTTACGTCATTCGTAACGTCATTCCCCAGATTTTATCAAATTACACTTCTTAACTCTTTTCGTGTTTCTGGCTAGGCGCACTTAAGTCATTTCAAATTTTCTAGTTTTTGGCATCTTTCTTTGTGATGTTTTCTTGTGAGTATTTAAGTGAAGCCGTAAAAAGGATCGTATAATTATGTTCAGTTTCTGCGTGGATATAATGTTTTTCTGAAATATGGCGCTTATGCATACATCTAATGTCAAAAGAGTCAAACATGTTAGTTCATAATTAAACAGTAACGCAAACGTAACGTGCTCTACTTTTGTCGGTGACGGTAGCGCTAACGCGTTCCTTTTAATTGCAAGTAACGAGTAACGTATTTCCCTACTTTTCTTCGGTAACGCCTACAACACTGCTCATACCTTTGACGCCTCGCTTTCGAACGCCGGCATGCGTCGCCTACGAGGCGGGAACCAGGAGACTTGGTCAGAGAAGCTCATATTTAAAGAAAAAATAATTTCTCAGCTACAACAAAGATAACTTTTTTTTTACAGGTTGAAAAGATTGGGTGAATTTTTTATGGCCCTTTATATGACCGCTTATGCATAAACTGGAGATTTTGTCATTTCATTAAAACGGAAGAAAACAAGGCTTAGAAATTGTAATACAAGCAGCTAGATTATTAGACTTAAGAGAACAAAGGAGAAAAAGTATTGTAGCTAACATCCAAATGCAAGTTGGCTAAAAAATAAGAAATCTCATAAAGGCTTTTCTTTTGGGCGGTGCCTATTTGGACCCAACATGGTGTGTTTCAATATTTGTATTTCAAGATGAGATAAGGCATATTAGGCAATTGGTCTCAAAGATGGATTTGTGTGGGAAGCAACGTTTTTGTGTGCTTTATATTAACCACACAGTTTTATGCAAATTCCAAAAGGTTGAAACAGGATATTAGCGAAAATATTTAAAAAAATTCACAAAAACATTTTTTTTTTAGTTTAGAGGCTTTTTAATCAAAAATAATTTTTTCGTATATATCCCATACATGAAAACATTTCTGCGTGTCACTTGGCTTGGAATGACCCATTGAGGAGCTCCATATCATACTATGTCGGTACTATATTTTTGTACTTTTTTTAATGCGAAAACATTAACTGTCCCATGGAGCGAAGCCGGTGTTGTCTGTAGCCGCGAAAAACGGCACCTAAATTTCGTTTGCCTGATCGAAGGGGCACCTAAATTCTTATTGGCTGCTACGCGTCATGTGGCTTTATAGCAACGGCATCATCGTTGCTAAGAAACCAGCCGATCTTCTGGCGGCGCAGAGGGGCGGGCCGGGGGGGGGGGGGGGTATGCCACTCAATTTTCTTGCAACCGAGTACGACCGAGAGAGACCAGACCGGTTTTTAAGCATCTTGCGACTTCTTAGGACCAGCTCCGCTGCAGCGCATCCTGTCCTAAGAGGTCGCAAGAGGTCTCTCTCGGTCTTACTCGGTTGCAAGAGTGTGAACGGGCCTTTAGGCCTATCCTTACGCTTTGAGGTCTAACGTCGTCAACCGGTACGCGCAGCTGTTTGACTTGGGGGGGGGGGAGGACACGGGTGTGCGCTGGCCTGACGTTAGGATTAACATTAAGCCTAACGTTACGCATTGAGGTCTAACGTCGTCAACCGGTGCCCGCAGCTAGGGCGATGACGATGATGACAGGACACGTGATTTCAGCACATGCCGCGCCGAGCTTCGCACTCCCGCCGCTGCCTCACCCAGCGGCGCAGCAGTCACCAGCGAGTGAGGGCGGTCTGCGCGGCGCACTGCCGCACTACCTGCCGGTGCTGCGGCCGCTTCTGCCCCACTCGGCGCCGAGGAACATGGAGACGCCTGAAGCCTCTATATTGTCGGCGGCCGCAACGTCGGCACTAACGAAAAGTGACCATCCACGTTAGTACACCACAGACAAACTAAGGGAACGGAAGAATGCAGCAAAACGAGCGAAGAGTCAGGCAGCGAAATCCAGCATCTTTGTCAAGTCTCCATATACACGGCGGGCGGAAAGAGCAGCGGCGCAACGCGCTAGAAGACAGAACGTAATGCTTTCGCATTCACAACTCATAAAAAGTGCTTAGGTGTCCTCGAATTTTTGTTTTTGTTTTCAAACATATAATATCAATAACCTGTGTTTCAAGGCTACCCTACACCGACGACGACCCTGTAGATATATAAATAAAAGATCATGCCATCTATTTAAAATTTTCTAACGCAGCGGTCTCGAGCGTGCATTCATCCAGGAACCTTTTGAAAGCTATGATTTAAAATGCCAATATTTATTGTAAAAGTATAGCTGCTATCTCAGGTGTAAAACACTGACTTTAAAGGGGTCTTTTCGTTGGAACTCTTAGAGTCAAAAAAGCAATATTCAGTCATCGTATAGACTGGAAGCATGATTGCGCTATAGAGAACCTCTGAGGTGCACTATAGTTAGAATCAGTCAGCCCTCGGTGTGTTCATCTTATTCACTCGTTCATTGACTTTTAACGCTTTCATTGTTTCAAGTTTTAATTTACCAACTAGCCTAGTCATGTACTCTTCTAGACTTGAATTGTAAGCTAATTTCATAGTCAAACAGGCGACCTCCCAGGAAAGAATTTGTGATCCACACTAAGGAAATATAAGCGAGTAATACACCGATTGCTTCATGAAGGAAAAAACAGAGATGCATCTTTCGTACTGAGCCTCAAAATCTTCCACAAAGGTAAATTATTCTGGAAATTGAAACGTTAAAACCTCATAATTTACTGACCTGCTAATTGATGAGAGGTTATTCTAGGAATCATCACAAAATATAAGTAGATTTATCTCTTACTTGTAAAGATGATGATAATCTATAAAAGCCTCTCTGAACTTCAAAAACCGACGACATGAAGCTAGCAATTCAAACAAAATCGAAAAAAAAACTGTCTGAACTAGCAAAGCAGGAGTGACAACAAAGAGAATCGATTCCGCAAATATTGCACATGTCATGACACTTGAAAAAAATCTGATTCAATCAAAAGGCAGAGGCTTATATAATCGTTTGCCGTGCACCTTCATACTCTATCGTCTGCTAGAATTCGATCGCCGGGACGTGAGTGTGCAGTGCTAGAAATTCCACTAACTTGTCTGCAAAGCCACACGCTGGCGTTTCGTATTATTGACTAGTGCCTAGCCTTACTTGATTAAGACTATGTGATACTTATCAAAATCAATTTATGTATAAACTTGTCTAGGGTTTTAGTGCTCCTCACAAAGTTTATATATACCTCGATTTAAATAATGGGTTCAAATTTAATTTGAATGATAACAATGTAGATCAATTCGTCGTAAAGATTTGTACAAATATTCCAGCATTAATATATTCAAGATTGTTCTGCTCTTTCATAAATAAAAGGCTTTTGACCAGAAGTACATTCCAGATGTAGAATTTACTGCTGGTCAGAACATCTAATTCATTAGGTGAGTGCAGTTTTCACGACTTATAGCAGATGAACGGCAGCAGCTGAACACCAGAAGACTTTGTGGCGTTTGCGGGGTTTTAAGTTTCTCTTTTATCATGTCAAAGAAATTGACGTATTGTACATACTATTTTTTCCAAAACCCCACGTGAAGTCTGAAAGCGTTAAATGGAGACACAGCACATGCTTATTCTTTACAGTTAAAAGTCGAAATATTGATTCTTGTTGGTACGAGCTGAGAAAACGCACTCTGTGCTGCCCTTGGATAGTCAAAATTCAGATACTCTGACTCCCCTGAAAGAACTAACCTTTTATTAAGAATGAATCGTGCTGAGGCACGCAGAGATACCACCGTCGAAATGTTATTTAACTTTCCACTCACATTGTGCTGTTCGCTTGGAATGTAGACGCGCCGTGGCTGTAAGGAAGAAGCACAGTCCTGTGGTCCCATACGCACTTTATGAGTGCGATTCAAAAACATATTATTGCAATTTAGACGTCTGTTTTAACCAGATAAGATCCCCTTACTAGCAGAGGTTGCCAAACAAGACGAAAAACGACATACATGGCAATGGAATGGGAAGCAGGCACTGACAGTCAGCCACCGTCTCTTTCTCTGCCCCGTCTGTTCGTCATTCTCGCGTAGAAACTACCATAACCGCTCCTCTGCTACAACCCACCGAGAAATGTCACGTGCGGGACCGACTCCTTCCCGCGATCGATAGCCCTACGAGAGGGAGTGGCGAGAAGGTTGAAGCGGCTTCACAAAAGGCTGCGTCGTGAAGGTTAGACTCATGACGTCGTGGATATTTTCTTCATTCAATGTGCATCGAGGATTATGGTCACATTAGTCTCGCACCTCAATACTAAATTATGCTGCCTTCTCGTACTTTTTTTAAAATCATTTCTGTATTTATTTTACTTAAATATGTACTTATTATTACACTTATTTATTTATTTATTTATTTACATATTTATTCATTTATTACAACATTCAGTTAATTTATATGATTATTTATACATTATTGTTTGAAGTGTTATACGTTTATTCAATCCTTTTATATTGTTTCTTTTTCATTTATTCATTCATTCATTCATTCATTGAACTAATTTTATTATTTATTGTACAAAACCAATATTTATTTGACATCATTAGAAATAAATAGCGATACAGTACAACATGACTCAACGCAAATGTAATCATCCTTTTAATAGTGCTTTTGATCAACTATGAATGTAGTTGATCGGAAGCAGAGTGGGCACGGCAACGCAGTTTAGGCAGTGACGGCTAACATACCACTACTCTTGGTTGTGCAGCTTCTGCACCTGGGCTTGCATCGCGTTACAAGGCGTTACTTCCGCAAACACGATGAAAGCCACCGCGTCATCTGTGGCAGCGGGGTGACTCCCCTGATTTCTCAGATAGACGTGCTTCATGATGACGACTTCCTCTCTGGATCGCTGGCGCTCCTGCTTCCGTCGGTGCTGCCACGCATGACAGCGCTACGGTCATGAACATAGAGTGTACTCTATGAAGCCAGAACGGGGGTACTAAGAACGAAGGCTTATAGGGTAAAATTCGAAGATATAGATACAGTCTGTTGCATATGTAAAATAGAAAATGTAACTATAAAACACCCAGTTTTGAAGTTCAAGAGGCTTAAGCCTGCCCTGTTTGAGGGGAGAGGGTTTCCTGGGTTTCAGTGGAGAAGATGGAAGGGTTGATTATAAATGGGTTGAAGTAGCGAAAAGGAGGTCAGAGCATAGGCGTAGACTACGGGGGGCACCGGGGCTCGTGCCCCCACTGGTGAGATCCGGGCCCGGGCCATAATCCTTACCGAGACGCTGTTTACGCGCAATGTAACGAGCTTCTAGTAGTGGCATGTAAACAAAATAACGCCCACGTTGCCTTTATTGACAAAATACATGGGAAATGGAATCTCAGTGTGCTTTCGTTAGCTTCAATCTCCAGTTCTGGCGACAAGGTAACGCCCAGCACCCCCCCCCCCCCCGTCCCCGCGGAGAACTTCTCAGACTGCCCCCACCGGGAAAATGGAAAGTCTACGCCGCTGGGTTAGAGCATTGGTGAAAGAAGACTAGGGAAAACTGGAATTGGTACGAGCAACTAGCACAACTGAAAACAGGGAGGACAGACGAAAATTGGCGACTCCCTCGCCTGGGGGAAAAGGCAGGGGTGCGTTTTTGCTTTTTTCGTTTTGTTGTGTATTTGCCCGTTCCCCTTAAGGTCAGCCTCGTGGTTCATCACCCCGGCTCGGTGACAGTTGCAGGGATCTAGAGGGAAAGAAATTGGGTATTCAGGTTGGGGGGGAAAGCATTTCCTCAGGGTAGGTGGCGCAAGCTACTGCCCGTTATAAAGGGCATAGCCAATATCATCCATCCATCCACCCATCCGCCCACAGAAGCAGCTGCGCGGGGATTTTCTCCCAGTGGGTACGGCAACACAGTTTCACCACTGAGGAATGACATATCATGACTCTTCTCTGTGCAGATGAGTAAGATGCAAGGTGCAGATGAGAACTTTCCTGTTCAGTCAAAAGTACACGCGTTTTTCTCATAACGTTGCCGTGCCCGCGGTCGTGTTCAAAGCGCTTTCTTGACTTGCTTTTGCTTATCAGTGCTGACGCTGAACGTAACCCTCGCCCTATGTCTAAGCGGGAGGCAGAGTCGTTCTCGAAAATTTAATAAATTGTTACCCAGTTACACGCCGGCCAGGCAAGTGTTTTATGTACACACAAAAAAAATATTAAAAACGTTTACAATTATGTGTATTGCCGAATTAGAGCGCAGCTCTTGAGGAGAAGGAGGGGAGTGTACGCAGGGAAGGTTATACCCCTCCCGTTAAATTTAGAGGGAAATTTACCAACGGTTCTCCGCTAAATTTAGCGGGAAATTCACGTGACGTCACATTCATTCACGTGACGTCAAATTCATTCACATGACGTCACGTGGGACGTCACGAGGGTAAAATTTTCCCGCGTAATATGGCAGAAAAGTGTTCCTCTATATTTAGCGGGGAAATATTACCGCTAAATTTAGCGGAAAAATTTCACCGCTTAATTTACAGGGAAAATTTCCCCGCTAAATTTAGCGGAAAATTTTCCCGTTAAATTTAGCGGAAACATTTCCCCGCAAAACTTAGCGAGAAAATTTCCCCCATAAATTTAGGAAACAATTTTCCGGCTAAGTTTAGCCGCAAAATTTCCAGCCAAATTTAGCGGGAAGCTTTTACCCTCGTGACTTTCACACGTGACGTCACGTGTGACGTCATTATGGGAAACGTCCCATAAAGCAACGGGCGGTTGGGCCAACGGCGACGGAGGCGCCACTCAACCCGTAAACTGGCGCCTAAGAGCTGCGCTTTAAAAATAAAATATGAACAAAAGCGTACAAATAATACGATATCCGCTCTAACTACGCGTGTCGGGGTTATCAAAAATAATCTTGCCATTTGTTAAAAAGAAAAAGAAATCAACGCAACGACGTGAATTGAGCAAAGAGTAGAATCTGTTTTCTTGGAAACGACCCTCCTTCAGCGTCATTCCGATGGTGCCCAAAGTTCCGATAGTGCCGGACTAGACTACGCAGTCAGGGAAACATGGGCTGATTCCGAACAACTTGTTTTAGACGTGTGCAGCGTCAAACTTGGCATACCGATTAACCCCGAAACAATAAACAGGGCTAATCAGATTGGCAAGTTCAACCCAGATAAAAAAAGACCTATTATCGCAAACGTTGTCTTCTTTAAACGCAAAGAAGCTGTGCTGCAGTCATGCAAGGAGCTAAAAGATACGAACAATTCCGTTAGTGATGATTACCCGAAACACGTACAGCTTGCGTGGAGGAAGCTTCTAGATTTTTTCCATACCCAGGGAAGTCATTACAGACTTCGTCTTGACAAGCTGTTCGTAAGTGATAAGCAATTCCTTTTAATTATGAAAATTGCCTACTTTACGAGGCTACACATATAGCTAGTCAGACATATTACCCATGAGCTTGCGATTTTGAATTTTTTTGAAAACAATTGATAAACAAACACTATAGTTCCGTGTCAGCTCTTTTTACGAATATAGGAAGTGTTATTCGGAACCGCGATGAACTCTCATCAGTGATTGATGCGTCATGTCGTTGTTGTTTTAACTGTTGATGTTGATGTTGTTGATGTTGTTTTAACTGAAACATGGTGAAACATGGCTTTCGAGTGTGGTGCGTGACTATCAAATGTTTATTGTTCTGAGAGTTATAGGTTTTATTCTTCTGATAGAGTCGATAGACGTGGTGGCGTGGTTTTAACCACAATAAATAATAACCTTGAATGCTATCAAGTATATATTGTTACCTCAAAGCCCGTTCACACTCTTGCGACCGAGTACGACCGAGAGAGACCAGACCGGTTTTAAGCCTCTTACGATGTCTTAGGACCAGCTCCGCTGTAGCGCATCCGCTCCTAAGAGATCGCAAGAGGCTTAAAACCGGTCTGGTATCTCTCGGTCGTACTCGGTCGCAAGAGTGTGAACGTGCCTTCACTGGAACTAGTACGCGTACGTTTGGTGTGCCCACAGAACTGTTGTTGTGTGCGCGTGCTGTCTTTCTCCCACTGCGACTGAAGACTTCTGTTCCAGGTTACCTGAAGCTTTAAATACAATTTTGTCTAGGTTTCCTCTTGTACCCATTTCAATGCTTGACGACCTGAACCTACCCATCATTGATTCGGCTGGTGATTTCCCGACAGCTACTTGCAATTCGCTCGTGTACTCAGATTGTTTTATCCCTGTTCTTAACTTTCCTTTTCACAACCTGTTAGTAAACCAACTCGGATTACCGATACTGCAGCTACTGTGTTGAATTTGATTATCTCCACTGACCTTAGCCTGGCCTCTTCAATGACCCTCTTACCATGAATTAGCGATCATTTCATTCTACACATCAACTTGCATACTCCAATGTACGTCACGAATAGAATTACTAAGAAATTCTGTGACTATAGTAGGGCACATTTCGACGCAATAAATGACGAGCTAGCTTCCTTCCTGGACGAGTTCCCGCTTTCTTTTCCAGAGCGTCCGACTGAAACTAATTAGAACTTGTTTGAAAATAAAATAAACTTTTTTATTGCTTTATTCATTCCGTGTGCGTATTTTGTTTCTAAACCCCAATCTACTTGGCTCAATGTCGCACTAAAACGGCTTTCAAACAAGAAGAAACGTTTTTCACTTGCTGCGAAGTCATCTGCCCTAGCTGCTTGTTGCGGTGCTTACAAAGAAGTTGCGGATACTTATATGACAGCTGTAAAAGAGGCCAAAACTATTTTTTTTCTGTAACCCTTCATTTCATGTTACGTAATAGCACTAAGCAATATTAGAGTGTTGTAAACGGCCCCAAAAATACTGTTCTTTCACTGCGATCACAGCGATTACTGTGCATCTGTTCTAAGTAATATTTTTGTGAATACTTTTCTACTCATGTTGAATCTGAATGCCCCACTTGTCCTGTTTATAACTCCCTTCCAATGGATCCGCTTGTTTTCTATTATGACGGAACTGTCAAACTAAGCGATGATCTAAAAATGGCCTCGTCGTGGGGTGTTGATAACATAAGCTCTAAATTTCTTAAATGTGCAAAAAAATTAAATTTAAGTTCTTCTTCAAAAGTTTTGAACAATGACTTGGAATATTACCAAACGATTGAAAAACAGGAAAGTGGTTCCGCTTTATAAATCAGGTAACAAACATAGCCTTTTCAATTATCGACCCATTTCCTTAACCAGAGTGCCCTATAAAATTTTAAAGCACATAATTTATTCTAACCTAGTTAGTTTTTGAGATTTCAATTCTTTTATTTCGCCCTCGGAACATGGTTTTTGGAAATCGCTGTCCCGCGAAACTTGACTTCTCACTTTCATTAATGATCTTTTCTCAATAGTTGACGTGAATCTCAGTTTGATTGCGTTTTTGTCAACTTTCTAAGCCTTTGACAAAGTATCTCACAAACTATTGTTTCATAAACTTGATACACTTAATATTTAGTCTAAACTTTGGCCCTGTAGTAAATATTTTCTAACTAATCGATCACAGTCTGTAACTACAAATGGAGAAAATGCTTGCCTTAGTCCTGCTACGTCCGGTGTTTTCAAGAGGTTCGTTTTGGAACCCCTTCTCGTCCTTATTTATATTAATGACTTACCGATGTGTGTATCATCCCATATTAGCTTAATCAAAGATGGCTGTAATATATCGTGGAATTACTAACGACTCACATAGGGAACTTCTTCAAGCTGACTTCACCATCACCATACTCAATTTTTAAAACTCAGCTCCCATCTGTAACCTCTTTGAATTATTTTGGTGTTCACATCACTTCTAAGTTACCATGGAAAACTCATTCTTATCATATATTCAGTAACGCTAATTCAATGCTTCGATATTTAAAAATGAACCTTTCTTTAACCCCTATGTCACTAAAACTTACTCTGTACAATACTTTAATACGTTCAAAACTTGAATGTGCTGCAGAAATCTGGGATACCGGTCATTCAACTCTTGTAACAAACATTAAAACCCTGCAAAATCGCGCCGCACGATTTATTGCCTGTACCTATAATCGCACCACCAGTGTTTAACCTATGAAAACCACCCGGTCCCTGCCTTTTTTATCCCCACGCCGTCAAATATTTTGTTTATACTTCTTTCGTAAAATTTATCATTCCAACGCTTCACTTAAAGACCAACTATTCATTAGCCCCTGTTTCATTTCTCCCGCATCGATCACTGTCCTAAACTTGGCATACCTCATTGTGAAACTTCAGCTTATATCGATTCTTTCATCCCCAGAACGTCATCTGAATGAAACCACGTTCCAGCATCATTAGTAACTATTCCATCCATTGTTTTATTTAGAAAAGCACTATAATTACTCAATTTTGCTAAGATTATGTCGGACTAGCTTTAATAACCGAGTTGCCTCACTTGTTCTAATTTTTTACTGAACCGATATTGTATCTCCCGTAGTCCCTGAGGGTATTGGAATAGATAAAAATAGATAAATAAATAAATTTTCATAAGAAGCAATTCTGAAGTTATACATTCAGGCTTCTTTTTGTCAAAATACAAACAACTAAAACAAAACAACAAAAACATTTCTGCAGGTTTTTTTTTTGTTTTTTTTTTCGTTTCACTTTATTGCGTTGGTACAGTCTTTGCCAAAAGTTTAGAGCCCACCGCGTGCGCGGCGGAGCGAGCTCGTTCTTGTGCGGCAGCGCGGCGCTGCTACAGTCGGCACTCGCTGGATGCGAGGTTTTTGAAAGTGAGGGGGGGGGGGGACGTCGCTCTTGCGTCGCGGTCGCTGTGTTATCGAAGTGAGCGCGACGCAAGAGCGAAGTTCGCCGTCACTCACAAAAACCCTCGCAGACAGCGACCGCCGACGGTACCAGCGGCGCCGCAGGGGAGCGAGCTCGCTCCGGCCGCGCGCCAGGTGGGCTCTAAACTTTTGGCAGAGACCGTACTTCAATGGGCAAACGGCAGAAAAGTTTTTCTTTAGATTCCTAAAAAATAAACAAAACAAAAACACTATAACAGCTGTATTGTGTCCGTTCTGTCATTATATTGAGTAGTCTACGGTCCCTGACTAGTATTAGGCCTGTAGGGCGAGGCCTGCTATGTTCACACTTCCTGCTTTGACATTGTTATTTGCCATTTTTATAGGAAACTGCCGTACTCTCATTGGCTGCGCAGCGATAATGAAATGCTCGGGAGACACATGTGTATCACCTGTCAGCGACTACAGGGGCTACATGACAGGGCACCCTTTTTGTTCACAGACTTCTGGGTTTTCTGAACGCCCAATCTCCAAACTAGTCACACCCGCACTTGATGGTACGAGTGTGGCTGTTCGACCGATACTACTATGAGCCCTTTGTTTTCATATGTGCGCCCCTAGAACGAAACTGTTCAGTTGGGCGAAATAAAGATTAGAGAGCGCTTCCTGGGCAAGAAGATGAGACCGTAAGTTACTCCGTCTTTAGATGTTGTTTTTTTCTCTTAAGCAGGAGACGTTTCTTGATGATAAAACCTACACACGTCAGGCAGCACGGCTTTCCGACAAGATTACGAGCGCGTCGCGTTCCCACTCTAGAGAAATCTGTCATATCCCGGGGACTTGGTAAAGATTTGTTGACGCACTAGGAACAACATGCAGTGAATGCCCGACAGCGCTAGTGTCCGGATCAACGTACATCAGTTTTTCGCCACAGCTGTGGCCTTTTTATCGGCCGTAGGAGAGATATTCGAGCATATCTACGCTATTTCGTATACTGTGGGGTGCGTTGATAATCGTATGTTGCGTTGGCCCGAAGAAAGGCCGTTTATAGTTATAATATTTATGCTAGTATTTGGACGATTCGTTCGAGGCAAGCGCGAACTTGAACGTATTTTAAATACTCTATTCAAGTTTTCGTTGTTGAACTACGTTTTTTGAGTTGCTTAGCATTGGACCTCTGACATCATTTTAGGGGTTTTAGAACGACTCTGAAGTTAACTGATTTGCCTACAAATTAATCAACTGACGAATTGCTCACCTATTAATTTCTTATTCAAATAATAAGCAGGACTCGAGCCGGTTATTATTCAGGTTCGGTTCTGGTGCGGGTAGAGTAATTTTGCCTTTTGTTCCAGTTCGGTTACGGCTCAGAGATGAATTCCAAATAACGGTTCGGTTGCCGGTTCCACAAAGTGCGAACCGGTTCAACCGGTTCCCCAAAAGAAAAGTTCACAGTTCCCAGTCGTTAAAAATATTGTGTTTCCCATGACGTCATTTGCACTAAAAAAGGTCACTACAAGTCGTGATGCGAAAACGAGGACCGTAAAACAAATACTTGCTTCATTTCGTGTTGTGAGCTCGAGCACCATTCCACGCAAATTAATTAAAAACAATCAAAAGCAAACAAATTACACCATCTTCCCGAGAGGAACCATGGGGTGATGCGGAGCATCGCGGATCGTAATTAATTTATTCCCTTCTTGATTGATTTCTTTTGGCCGGCCGGATTTGGGCTGCGGCGGACGCGAGCGGCCGAGAAACGCTAGCACACGACAGCCGCAGAGTTGCGGGGAAAGCCCACCCCACTGGAAAGCCCTGGCGTGGCGCTGCGACCCGCGCGCCCAAAACTATCCTCCTTTCACTCCTCCGGGGAACGCGCGCGGTGCTACCGCTGCTCATATTCACACTTGAAGGAGAGGAGACTAGAGGAGGAGAGTTGCGCGTGCGCGCGCGGTGTGAGTAAGAGCGAACGCACGCGAAGTGCACGCAGCTGGTAGAGAGCGAGAGCGGAGAGAGTAACGCGCAGCTGTTGGAGAGAGGGAAGGAGGAGAGTTGCGCATGCGTAGTGTGAGTGCGGACTACGACGCCGCGGGACATAGACCCGAGCAAGAGATGCTCCGCATCTAAAACCGTACCAAAGTAGAGTGCTCACATGCACTGTACTCGCAAACTACCCACACTGCACGGCCGAACGCCTTGCTAGAACGACTGAGTTAAGCGGAGGAAGAGAGTGAGGCGGTCTAATGATTATTAAGACAAAAATGGAGATAACGAAAGGGGCATGCTGACCTTAAAAACACACACACATAAAATATTTAAGCAGCTTCCATGGCACTGCACTGCACCAGCCGACTGGCGTTCCGGGAACCGGCGCCGCCGTGCCGGTCGCGCTGGATGCGGCTTCGCCTCTTGGCGCCGCGAGATTTTGACACCGCCGAACAAACACGCCGACAGCCGCCGACTTTTTGTTTTTATTTCGATGTTTATGTTTTCTTTTTCTTTTTCAGAGATATTGCTTAGCAGCAAGAAAAGTGACACACATAAAAAACACGTCACAAGCATACACACACACACACACACACACATAGCTTTAGCCACTTGACAGCGTCAGATATACTCCGTTTCACCTAGAGATGTACCAAAATGGACGCTACGAGCTACCCGAGCCAATCCATAGCTCGTAGCTTTCACGCAGCTAGCGAACTGCGCAGGCGTGCGCATTCCAGAAGTGGGGCCGCCACCAAGCTACTTGCCGTCATCGGTTTCCGGCTTCCCGACTGCATGGGGTTGTGGTGCGTGTACATCATCGCACATCATTGTTTGGGACAGCCTAGTATCAGCTTGGATTCTCCTGCATGTCTGTACTTCATAAGACTGTGTTGTGTGTGATGCGTGAGTATATCAGCAAGCGCACAAAATCAGTTCCAATAGTCTTATTGCAGTACAATCGCTTTGTCGTCTGCTTCGACGTGGTCTACTATGTCTCGTGAACGCGTGAGCGTGAACCCACTGTGTTAACGCGGAGATACCAATGTGGCCCCAAAAAAACAGCGACGCCATTGTTGGAGCACTTCGGCTGCTCGGACGTCTCAATTAACTTAGAAACAATATAGTTTTGACTGTATTTTGACCTCTGGTCTAAAACAATCAATAAAAACCAAATTTTTTATTTTTTAATTTTTTTAAATTTGAGAGCATAATTAATTAATAATTACATACAACTGTTTATACATTTATAAATAAGCATTCATACATAATTCAGGTTCGAAACTATCTGTCTCAACAAACGTTCGATCTGTATTTAAATCAATCCCAAATTGCAACATTTATAGAAATTTATAATTTAGAGAGTTCAACCTTTAGACATGATTGCTTTGCAATAGTTAATTTAAAGTTTCTCAGATGGGTAAATAGGGTGTACTACAAGCTTTTATTTATAAGAAAATATTTAGGTAACCTTAGAGCTGTCAGGCTTTGCCAAGTAAAGCTTCACAATTCACTAGCAATATTACTAATTGCAATAACTAATATGCTCGCAGCTTAAGAATATGATATAAATTGTCAAAAAGATTGTCTGCATTAGGATAACGAGTGAGGAGGGGGAAGAGGGTGAACATGACAACTACGACTGCCAAAACAAAAACTAGTTTCTCTCAAAGGCACATTAACCTTCAAAACAAAATAAAAATCTTGCGATTTTTACGTGCGATTTTTTGCCTCTAAACATTCGAAAAATCTAAGAACATTGGTTTAATAAACCTAGAACCTTGCCCTTAAGTATTGTCAGAAATCCTAATTTCTATCCCCTACAAAATAGCTACAAGCGCCAGACTGTACACAAACACCGTGAAGATGAATGATGGTGTCATTGTTAAAACTAAATGTCCTTTAGATCCATAGAAGGCCCCCGAGAGTTGACATTGTGCTACCCTAATGAAAATTTCGGCTTCGGGCATAAAACAATGGGTATTTATTTCTTCCGCTGCAGCCCCAGCAGTTCAATCTCCCGGTGCACTACTCGCACTTAAAACAAAAATATTTCTGCTGCTTCTCTGCTACACACTGACCAAATTTGTGGGACATTCCGTAAAGTAAACATTTTCCAAGGATATATCAAAGTTCTAATTGATTTGCGTTCTATGATACCATGTTAATTACAGTCCTTGGCAGCATTACGATATTTTTCGAGAAAAGAAGAAATTGACAATTTTGTGAATGTGGTGGGCCATAGCATTTAATGCAAAATATTTGTAGAGCCGTTGAATAATAAGCTGTATGTGTCCAAACGTTTAATCGCTTAATAACTGCTTGTGGATATTTATCAGTCATCTAAAATATTCCCGGGGAACATTGCGATGTTAGTTGTTATTCAGTTGAAATTCCCCTTTTCCTGCGTGCGCCAAGGCGTTGATGTGCAGGACATTTGGGGATGCTACACATCAACTTTTCAAATTCGCATGGACAACTGCTCAAATTCCTGGGCGCATTTAAGGCAAGAGAAGTGTTCTAATGAAATAAGGGTTCTAACTGAATACAAAAATAAAGGTTCTACGCTTTGTATAAACAAACAGAATTTTTTTGTGTGTGTTGTTGTAGCGATAGCATATTGTTAAAAAGCATATTTCTATTGCTGAATGCGTTTATATTTCAGTAATATTCACAAAGAATCTTTTTACTCGTCTTAAACTCGATAGATTACGTGTTTTAAAGGATTTTTTTTCGGCACAAGCATGGCCTTTGAAAAAAAGTTAAATTTATCAGCACTGCCGGGCCACTTCATACAAGCCTCACATGCTTTGACGAGCTCAATCATTTACATTAGAAATGTACACAAAACTAATAATAATTAGTAGTATTTTTAATAAAACACCCACGCATCTGCTTCCTCACAGAATACGTTTAGTGTGAAAAGCGGTTGTATATTGAAGTGACCAAAAATAACTTATTCTCTCCTCATACCTGAAAAGTTTTACCCTCTATTAATTAATTCTAGTTTCCTTCTTAAGAGTAAGAAAATTTGTTTCACGCGAAAATATTTCATACTAATGTACAGGATGATAATAGTTCAATTAATTACTTTTTTGCGTCATAGATTTGGTTATATTAAAGTTATTTAAAGATAAGCATTTAGTGCATATCGCACAAAACTCCAGCCAGCTGTACATTGGAGTTTTCAAATTACGTGTAAAAAAATTATTATTGCATCGTCTATCATGAGGTTTTCTACACGTGAAATCCTTTAAAGCCAATGGAAAGACGAGTGAGCCTTGCGGTTGCATATGGTCATGTAAAGAACTTGATGTTACAAGTGCTTTCTGGTGCACTCCCCTGTGGCAAGATAATGGTCACGTTCCGCTGATGCGGCCGAAAGGACATGGCAATAGAGTGCCAAAGCCTATACTGAAAGCGCGTATATCTTGCCTTTTTTTGCAACAACTTCTTCGTGTGCTGCTTCATCGTTCGTTAAGAGATTAGAAAACATGGCTGGGACAGCACGTGTCCTCCTACCTTCTGAATGAGCGCAATGCACGAGCGCCGCCGAAACGCCAGCCAAAAAGCAAAGCACTACGCTGCGTACGGATAAGACTTCAAGGTTACGCATACCTTACATTAACCGGAAAAGGGATACTGAACCGAAATTTAGAGATCACAAAACAGGACTGGAGCGATAGGCCGGATGCTGCAGAACCCAAAAACACCACTCATAAAGCAATATCTCTAACGGATGGTCGTATGTTTGGAAGAGAAATACGCGATTGAACACGGCCGACGAGGCCGACGAGACATGTGACGTCAGGATTCTCATTCCCTCTCCTCCTCGATTCGTGCCGTCGAGCTTGTGAACCGAAGCGAGGAGGAGAGAAGCGAGGCCGCTTCCCCTCATTCTCAACTGTTGCAGGAGCATCGTGACATCAGAGCCCTCGCTATCGTGCCCTTTTACAAAAATACGGCCATCCGTGTGAGATATCGATATATGAGAGAGGATTTGGCATTCAGTGTCCCGTTCAACGCTTCGGCGGGCTAATTTTGCCAGATCTAAATTGCGGATCAGTATTCCTTTAAACACGTTACCTATGGCTTTAAGAGGTACGAAATAAACATAAATCATACGAAACAAAAGATGCCCATTTGTGCTGCCTGTTACGAGTCATCCTATTTAGAGTGTAGCGCGGGGGTTGTTTTGTTATAGTATGAAGACACTGGTTCACATTTTATATAAAAAATTGTATCATTGAACTATGGCTCCTGGCCTATCTTCTACAAACACGCTTTACACTACATGATAAAGCATTCATTCTCCAGTTTTAACGCGGGAGCAGATAGGGCAAGTTGTATTTTTAAAGAATTCCAACACCATCCTTTTTTTATAATACTGCAGAACCTTGTAGGTTATTGCATGAATAGCATTACGAAAATTGGCTGCTGACAGCGTTTATGATGAAAACGTAACGGAAAAGGAGGAAGTAGGAGAAGGAGGAGGAAGGAGGAGGAGGAGGAAGACGAGGAGGAGGGAGGGAGAGGAGGATGACGAGGGGAGATGCTAGCTACCCGTTGTGCGGGCAAGTGATATCACCATTCATAAATCATAGAGGCACGTATGAAAACGTGGTGTACTCGTTATCCAAGTGGCCATCTACATGGGTACCTGTCTGTGCTCTACCCATCGATCTCTCTGGCAGGTCAGACGAAGTTGGTAAATTGCGTGTCGCCTCAAATACCTCAAGGGAGGAGCAGGAGGAGGAGGAAAGGAGGGGTGGAGGAGGAGCAGGGGAGGAGCACGGGACGAGGAGAGGATAGGGATGAGGAGGAGGGCATACTCTCCCTTCCATACCCTCCCCTCCTCCACCTCAAGAGCCGCGCTCTAATTCGGCATTACAGGGAGTTGTAAACCTCTTTCATTTTTTTCTTCTTATCTTTCAGCTTTCAACCCAGTTTAGATCCACAATATTAGCACTATACCTCAGTTTCTGATTTCTCTTCAGTCTACGAGCTCAATACCCCTCTGGTAGCTCATGGCTGAGTTGGATTTCTCTTTTTGAAATTGATTGGCACAAATCGTTGTATGCAGTCACTTACCAATGTACCAAAATTGTTTAGCACCATATCAACACTAGAGTTACGACCTAGGGCTTCGAAGTCATCAAAGCCAAAACTAAGCTCCTCAAGAATAGACACGTCATCAGCTCTATTAAAGTATAAAACGCTAACAGTCTCAGGATTTGCTTATAACGCACGAATATTAAGCGTTACATCAACGGCTTTGTGGTCTGAAAGACCTACCACTTCACAATCGTAACCAGGCTCGGTAATGCTATGACTAACAAATGCAAGGCCAAGAATTGAATTATCTCTTGTACACTCAGATAACACCTTGATCTAAATCAAATGACACAGCAGTGTTAACAAGGGCATCACATATAATTTTATCGCGGCTACCAACCATTCGCGTTTCCCAATTTCGTCAGGTGCGCCAAAATCTCCCGTTAAGACGAATTTGCTGCAGCCAAGGTTATGCTAGTTAGTATGTAATCGTGAATATAAAAAAAATAACCTGAGGGGTAGTACCAGGAGCTCTGTAAAAGGCCACAATGAGGATAAATTTATCGACATGAACTTGCACCAGAGTGACTCAGTGCTTGGTAATCCCCTAGAAAGGACAAAAAACTAATACCCTACCTAAAAATAAAGCAACACCGCCACCCCTTCCGCAGGACCTATCGCAACGTACAACACAGTCAGGTGGAGTAAATTCACAGTCGAGTATGGAGTCATGCAACCAAATTTCAGTAACACAAATCACATAAGTAGAATATAGGCAGCTGCCATGCTAGCGAATTCAGTGGACTTAGGAAGAATGATCATGACGTTACGATTCGATAAAGTAAAAACGTTTTCCTGTATATGTCATTTATAATGATTAGGAAAGCGATGGGGCGGAACCCTTATAAGGCAGTCATTAGACGTATCCCACGTGTAGCAAATATTATCAACTAGTGCATAATCATAACGCAAAACAACCCTCGCACCGTTTCGTCTAAAATCAGTCGTTCCAAGCAAGAGTTGCCTACGAATGTTTCGAACTGGAAGGAAAAAGGTATTTATTTCTAACACAAGCGTGTGTATGTCGCCCTTTTTATTTTTTATTTTATATTTATTTTAAGATATAGATAATATTTTAATTTTATGAAGAGATGGAATGTCTCAATGGAATGAAAGTCGATGGATTATCTTTATGAAAGAGACATTCATAAAGAATACTTCTTCTAGGAACCATAAACATGTATTTTTACACGCTGACAAGTGAAAGGGTTAAGTGAAGCTTGGATATCGGTTATTTATCCCCTCGAACTACGATATACTATAGGCTGGTGCAGCCAAAGAGTGCTATATTTCTAACACGCACTTTGAGGGTTCTCTTTTGGCGGATTCAACAATCACATGTGCTGCGGCAGCGAGTATTATCTCAGCTTCGAGCACTTGAGGTCCTGGCATTGAAAGGATCACATTTGGCCTGTCAGTTACCGCAATAAAAACAACTGTATGTACTTCCTGACTTCGGATTGTTTGTGTAAAACACTAACCGTGTGGATTCATCTAGGAAAAGAAGCACGTACTGTATCACGCTCAAGTTCAACGTACCTGAATGAGTCTTGATCAAAACAACAATGTTTTCTTGCATCGCAATCTTCTCTGTTTGCGTTTTTTTATTTATTTAGAAATGTATTGTGTTATCGTAATCATAACACGATAGTGCAGGCCAACAAGCAGCTCATATATATCATTTTTTTATTTTGTTCAACGTTAATGGCTCTATTAGAAAAATGCTATCCTATGAAAGCCGAGGCGTGCCCGCTATCTACTTATCTATTTGAGAAAAACAAAAGACATGGTTTTGTTCTGTGACCAAAAAACGCTTACCATAGATATAAGCAAATGCACGCTGAACACTGCAAGAATCAGTTCTGTGATAAAAATCAATCTCAACTTCTGTTGTTGTTTCTTTTCCAAATTTCTAGCGTTATCCTTATTATATGAGTGCCAGTCGAAACGGTTGCTTCGTAGTCGGTGAGTTGCGATGGTTTGCGGTGTTTGTAAAGTGTGTTGACACCTCTCCTATCACGGATATCCATGAAGCCATATAATTCACGCCGAAACACACAGGGCACAAAATAATTGCAGTAAATAGAAAACAAACATGTGGGGCTTTCTGAACTTAAGGAATGGAAAACCTATTTGTTGCGCTGACTCTTTGGTCGGGCCAATCTATTGGTGAGCTCCATGTTTTTTTTTTCGAGCAATATCTACTTTAAAATCGGGTAATGCGAAAGATTTGCGACGAAGAGTTATTACGAAGTCTGTCCAAAAGCAATAAATTTACATTGCTTTGTAGTGGCGCATTCGGGACAAACAATATATATTAAGAAATATTATAATAGTTTACAGTAGTAGTGTAGTTCCTTGATAGAGGAGATAGAAATGCGAAATGGAAAAGAAGCATATTTAGGGGATAGAATGTTATAGGCTCTTTTCACCACAAGAAATGACGTTTTTTTGGCGCTGTAGTAGTTGTACTAGTTGTACTTGTTGATCATGACGCTCGTAGCAAGCAGCGTCTATGGGCAGTTGCGTAACTGAGCTAATCTAGTAGCGTTGGTAGATCTCTGAGCAGCTACAAGCGGCTAACGTGCCGAAACTCGGCGAGAGTACGGCGACAAAGCTGCAGACGCGGGCGTCGTAGCGTCGCCGCGTGCTGGCGTCGCAATTGTTGTGAGGCGCTCAAAGACGCTGTTTCCGACGGCGCTGACGCGTCTCGCCACTCGTCGCGGGAAGAATTTTAATGGCCCGTTTACACTTGCGGATTTGGGGGCAGATCCGAGCAGGTGGAAAGCGGGTTTTGCAGCAGGGTTGCGAAATCTACTGGTTGCTGGCGAAAAATCTGGATATGGGTCCCAAACCGATCCAGAATTTCCACCATCGACGAGTGGATTTCGCCACCAGACTACACAATTCATTTTCCGCCTGCGCGGATCTGCCCTCGAATCCGCAATTGTATACGCGCCATAAGCTGAATGCTCATGAAAACGAAGTTAGTTGAGCCAACGACCTTGCTATGACTTGTCGCAGCTATCGCTATGACTGCATACTGTGAATTACCGCAGGACTGCTTGTTTTCTTTTTAGCTGAACGACACTTCAATGAGCAACACATTAGCAATATCTAGGTAGGTGATCATTTATTTCAGTTACTTTAAGTAAGACTCTGCGGAACACTTGGCTGGAGCTCAACAGCAGAACGCAGAAGCTCGGGTATGTTTCAACAAGAATATTCTGGTGCCCTCTCACAGTAGGAGAGAGAGCCAACATTCACTACTTGTTGTCATGTCCGAACTCTGCGTGGCTTTTAACGTTACTGGGATTGGCTGAAAATTGTGCGCATACGTGGAACGCCCGGATTATCCACGCGACTCCTGACTCTAAGACCTCAGATGCTGCGGCTTTCCACGGAACATTAAAAGCATCAATAAATGAAGGCGCTGCTCAGGCAGCTGCGCTTCACGGACCAGACGGGACTGAATTAGAAGCCGCTCCCCGGAACCTGAAATAGAAGACAGGGGCTCGCGGCCGCCAGCGCGGCTGCGCACTTTCACACAAAGGCCCACAGTCAAGGGCTAACCTTCGAACACGTTTCGTTTTTGTTCTTTTTTTCGCCGCTGCTAACCCACAAACCGCCTCTCAAGTGCTTACTATCGGCTGCACTTGCTGTTTATTATTTCTTATATTTTTACATCCACCACTTTTTTTCTGCTTCTTTCTTCTTGTGGCCGGCTATGTCCCAAAAGTGAATACGTTTTCTTTTATTTTTTATTTTTTTCACGTTGTGACAGCTGTTAACAATGAGGGACTAGAGTTTAACCAGACACACTTACAAGATGTACTCTGTATTAAATGGAGGCAGCCATTTTGTAACTCTAATCGAATCTCTTGCAAGAGTGCGCACCAAGAGTGGAACAATTAGTAAGTATCCAACACGCTCTCTCGTAGCACAGTTACCGAGTATCTCCCCACGCAGCTACAAGTAAATTCCCGAGTTTCTTCTCCCAGCAGCATGATTTAACAGTAAATAATATTGAAACGTCATATTTACAATCGAACAAACGAGAACTAACGCGAAGGGGTTTGTAATATTCCATCAGGGCCACGTGACAACGAGGTGACCCTGATTAAAAAGAGTCAATATTTTGTTAACATATTTCAGAAAGTATGACGATTGATCTCGTGTCTCGCTTCATGTTCGTGTTGCTGATTGCCAAGGCTGCTATTCAAACCCAATGTGTCTTTTAAAGGCCTCTTTCTGCGTATATGTCTTTGCAAGCAACAAAAAAGGAAATTAATAATAAATACCCCAATAATTACTCAGTATGCTCAGTAAATCAGTTACAAAGCATTCTAATTGCCCCGAGGGGTTCTCTTTTATAAACACCCAGAAACGTTTTGATGAGATAAATTCGGTGCTTTTGTTAAGTGGTAGAAATGAGCATATTCAGAATTTCGCACACCTGCTACCTTGTAAAAATAATACAGAGTGAACTATTTTTAGTAAAACAAATACGTGTAACAGGCAATATTTATTTCAAATATTCTATGTACAAAGAATACAACATTTGCGGGCAGTACAGTATGAATTGTTTTGAATATATTACAGTCGAAAGAGCAATTGCGATGTATTTCTGAAACTTGCATAAAATTTCACTTTTTTTAACACAAACAGAGGAACAAGGGATCCAGAATGTTTGGGATATATATATATATATGTATACATAGACAACTAACCTACTCATGGGCAGTTTTATGTGTGTTTGGCCTAATAATTCGTTCCTTTTTTTACTTATACCTATCTTTTTTGGTGGGGTAAATTATTCTATTCATGCTCTCACTTTCAAAAAGAACTAAGGAACATATAAAGGGTGTGAAAAGTCGGAACTGTAGAACGTGAATTAAGAAGCTCTTCATGGGAAGTAAAGTGAAGCATAAAGTATTTTAGGACCAAAGTTAGAGAGGTAGTAACTGTCGGCTTGAAAATGGAACGAGTAACTGCCACATAGTAGTTCACCAAAAATATTCATTCAGGCCATTCATCCTTTTGATGCAAGTTTAAATGGAAACCTTAATCAGGCACTCACACTAACTATACAGATTGAAGAACGTGTCAAATACTTTAGTTCCAAGTACTGCTCTAACCTCCCAAGGAATCACACCTTTTCCATGTATGATGGAAACCCCATCACGTAAAAGTTGTTATAGCCTCAAAGTTTTCGCCAGGTGACCCCGCCACAAGCGCCGGGTCATATGAAAACCCAATGTCCCGTCTCCCTGAGTCCACCTCATTGTCTTCAGTAGTCCCCGACGTATAGAAACGCCTCCGCCTTCTGGTCACCCTCAGGCTCCGCTGTGGCATGCTGTAGCCTGTCCTGTTCTGGCATCGGAAGCATGGCCGTGATCTTCAGCTTCCCGTCCGCTGTCAAGTTGGACGTGATGGTCTCGACGTCGATGCCATCCGGTAGAGAAATCTCTCGTCGCGTCTCCTTGCAGGAGCCGGGTCTTTGCTTCTTGCAGTGCACCAGAAGCTTGCCCTCGATGGCCTTGACGGTGATCTCCTCCGGCTCGTATTCCTGCACGTCCACTTCCATGAGCAGCTTGTTGTTCTCGTCCACTACGGTCTTGACCTCCTTGAACGCCTTCTCGAACGACGGGAAGGACCTTGCCGGCACGATGTCCCTGAAGAAGTCGTCGAAGTCGTCGTCTTCTAGCAGGCTGGATCGCATGGGAAACTGATTGAACATGGCGCTCAGTTCCCGTCGTAGGTCATAGTTGGGCCGGCTGGCCCGCTCAAGGACTTCTTGAACATGCCGTTTCACTTCCGTCCGGTACGACTCTTGAGGAACACTCCGCAAGGAGTGGATGGGGATGACGATCTCGCTTCGTGCCATGCCGCTTGGCGTGTCCGAACAATGCCACCTCGTGCGATCCATGTCCGCTTATATGCCGGAGCTCCTCTCTGCCGGGGTAGCCGCGCCGATGTCGGAATGCGTCTGCGGGTGAAGGGGAGAGGGGGGAATGGGGACTACGTCACGGGCGGTTGGTGAAGGACTAAGAATAGAACCGCGGTTTCGGCACCTCTGACGCACTGCGAGTGGGGAGTGTGGTTCCACCTGGTGTTTCGCAAAAGAAAGACGCGCAGAGATGGTGGACCCTGCGAGAAACTTCGAGAACAGTGCGTCATTTCAGCCCTTGTGTTTCAACGGCAGGGATAGCGGAAGTCTCGTGGTGTCTCGTTAAATAGTTCGCTTCTAGCGCGCTGGAGGGCGGAGCAGTACTTGGGATTCTGGTGGATGGGGGTGCTTGGTCCGTAGCACACGGCACGGGTCTTGATGACTCATTTGAAACGCCGACGTGCCCTCAACGTGTTCCAGAAACTTCGACGTCGCAGCGGTCCGGTGCAACTGGTTGCGATGCAACCGGTGAGCAACCCTTCAGGTGACGACGACGGGCAGGTGGAAAACGACATTAGTCATGACAATCGACCACGTGGGTTTACGACGGTTCTTTGTGAACGCGACATCTACACAACATTTGAACTTGATCTGCCCTTTACTCAGGACGCCACAAATGTAGCGATTGTGCGGTTGTTGTTTTTATTATTCGACAGATCATTGTATATGGTATCAAGCGGGACAGGAGTAAGGACAAAATTTCTTTTATGGGTGATTATGCGGGAGGAATTGTGTGTTAAAATGCGACGATGTGAGTCTGTTGTACAAGGTAAATATGGTCAGTACGGTGTGCTTGATAAAGTGAAGCTTGTAAAACGCGTCTCGCACGACGCAGCTCATACCAAGGCAAGACGATGCGGCGCCCCTACTTATATTAACGCAGAGAGATGTTGAACTCGAAGTCATGATCTCGTACTCTGCAAAGCGGGCTTGCATAATTCTGCGAAGCTGCGGGCCTTAATTACTCTACAGATTAATTTCAATTGTAATCAATATCGTTTTGTTTCCGCAGCATATCTGCAACAGCAAGGAGAAAGGCAGCTCTTTCGAAGTTTCGCATAATTCCAACGACCTTTTTTTTTTTTAGTACCCAGCAATAATCGTACAATACAAATTATCTCTACGGAATGCTGACAGGCTAAATAATAAATTTACTGGAATTCAATGAAGTATCTATCTTTAGTTCGTTTATTACTAGTGCTCATTTAAACCAAAGCAACGTTTTTCCTCATTTCGACAGATCGTAAATTTGGTTTAACGAGGAAAAGGTTTTACGATGTAATAATTCATTGACTGCTGTAGCGGAGTAAGGGGGAGACAGTGGCCTAACTGGTGGTGGGTAGGTGTAGGGGGTTGAGCGAACATCAATCTTCAAATGTTTTTTTTTTTTTATTTTGAATTTTTTTTTGCCGTGATTATTGAAAAAAACCAGTACAAAAACAAGGAAGTATTTCAGGCAACATCAGAAATCGCCAGCACCCAACAGGCCATCGTAAACTCTTGGAAACATAGTTTCTGATTGCGGTAGGTCGCATACAGTACAACATAATATTGCTAAAGTATATGATATATGTTTGAAAGTATAGGGTATTGAAATATTCCCTAGGGTTGAGTGCGGTAATTCCGTAGTAGTAAGTTTTAATACTTCCATAACCTATTTTTATTAGGTTAGAATAATTCTCAGATGACCTCAGGTCACTGCCATGTGCGATGGTAGCGACAATTCATACTATCAATTTGCAGGCAATAAAATTAGAAATAGGGTTTCAGAAAAACAAATTAAAAAAAGCATAACGCAAATTGGCGCAAAGTGTAAGAAGCTAAAGTAAGCGGTAAAAAGTATACTGATATATAATTAAACACAAATTCAGGTTCCTAACTAGATTTAGCCAGGAAATGGTCCCCGTTCAACGCAACCGGATGTCAGTTCGATAAATACGTCGGAATTAAGCATTAAATCCAAGCTTAAAAGCTTCATAAGTAAACACAGCGCTGCTCTAATCATGCTGTACATTCTCTATCTCCGGACATTAACGGTAGCATTTGGATCTTATGTATATATATTATGCAATTTCGTATCGTCCGCGGAAATGTATCTCTTCGTCGTGTTGAGCGGCTGTGTAGGATGGTTTCTCTATGATATCTCGGTGAAGAGACGAATTCCCAACATTAGGCGGACCATGACACCATGGTCCACAGAACGCGTAGGACTCTAAACACACTAGTTGGAGACGCGTTCCAGGCGCCCTAATGATACGTAGCCTGACTTCATTTACGCCGATGGCCATTATTGCAAGGATCACGGCAGAGCTCGAGTGTGTTTCGTCGGCGGGAGGGGGGGGGCATGACCTCATATGATGCCACGTGATGTAACAGTGTCACGCAACGTCGGAGTGTCACGTAACGTCGTGGTATTATGTCGTGGTGTCGAAAGACCTGGAAATGTTAGGTGACGTCATGAGGTGACGTCACGAGACGCTCTGATGCCAATGGGCAACGTGACATCAAATCGCGCCATGACTCACGTGACACTGACATCACCGAAATCTTGACGTCACGGTATTCGCGACTCCAACTTACTATAGGTGGCGCCACTTGTTTTCCAAAATGGCGGTCATAGTGAGGGTCGGAGATGCGTGCCGCTGCTGAGCCTGTCTAGTGTGCTGGCTTCACTGAGCGGCAAAAATTATTTCTGGTAATACGAGGAAGCTAGTTATGGGCGCAGGCCACCTCTTTATCCTGAAACCAAAAACGGTGTTGAGCGTCATATTTACGCCAGGAGGCACGTTTTAATTCTGGAGCGAAACCGAAACTAACCTTTATTTTGGATTTAATATCTTGGTAGATGTCTTAATTTCCGATTTTTTCATACCTCAAAATGAGTCTCACATCGTAATTATTTAGTGAGCAAAGTTCGCGGCAACTCTATTTTGTGACATACATGTTTGATTCAGGCACTTCAAAATATTTTGGAGATTTCAGTGTCCTTTTAAAGACAGGGTCTTTCATACACCTTAGAGGTAGCATCGAATATTGTAGTTGTTGAAAATATCAGTCCTGATATTTGTTTGTTCTCGCTGCCTTTTCTCGCTCAGATTATTGTCATGTGAAATAATGAACTGCGGGCCTTTTAATGGGTTTTGGGTATTTAGATGATTAATTGCTTTAAAATTATGTCCAGCACAAGAATAACAGAATTAATCCAATTTTTACAATATGTCCACAAAACATATAAATTAATAAACGCTGTTCTCACTAGAACAACCCAAAGATGGAATCTGAGTCAGAGAGCTGAAGTGCGTGTGTTTTTAAAGCAACGCGTGACGCATAGGACTAGCATCCAGTGTTTGACTGTTCGTCTATCTTGATAACGATGCCAGAGTTTTTCATATGCTAAAAGGAAAACAAAATGACACCTTTCTGGAAATACTATTATGGTTAAATGGCGTATTTTTGCGAGCGTGGCGTTTATTGGGGGCATACATTGCCACGATTTGTAATTTATAATAGTATTAAAATTCAGATATTTTAATGCGTAATTTTTCAAGCTCTAATATACTTTGTGCTTATGATCTAATTTCAAACGCGCAAACAAGTATCGCAATCTAAAGTGTGCTAATTATCATCACTGGTGCCAATTTCAGCATTTTTAATTACCAAGTTATAAATTATAAATAGTCTAAAATCAATGAAAACATTCTAGCTAATGTGAGAAATCCATGTAAAATTACATTATTTGTGGGTAAAGTATATTTTGCTCGCAAAGTCGCGACTTTTGACAATCGGCAAAACTTCCAAAGTCGCCGCCAATAAGCTTCCAGACCAAATGCCCCAGATAAAAAATAAAAATAAAACCGATTTCTTTTTATGTCACCGATCTTTTTATAGCATTTAGTTACTTTCATTCTTACGCGCCGTCGTTTTGCCAATCTCAGCCTTTCCAGTTCAAAGAACGCCTTCCTGCTTGCACGTCTGCTCACTGCAGCACGTTTCGCTGGCGTTGGAAGCCGGTGAAGCAGTAGTGAGTTTTACTATTGCGTATACGAGCGAACGCAAGCGCTGTGTGTTTGCGTTAGCTTTGCGTGTTCCACTCTGCGCGTGCGCGGAGCCCAAAATTGCTGTCTTGGATTGGCGCATGGCGATGACGCGCGTGCACAACGTGGGGCACGCAACTCTAACGCAAACGCACAGCGATTGCGTTTGCTTCTATACACAATGCTAAAACTCTCCAGTAAGGTACAATCCCATACCGGCTGCAGCACTACGTTGGGACAGCGAAGAGTGCTGTTTGCGTTCGGAAATGACATTTCGCGAGCCATGATCGCGAGCAGTTCTGGCGTGCCCGCTGAGCAGGAGAATCGGGGACCCTCACTAGAGCGCTTCCCTTTTCCGCCGCGGGAGGGCGAGCAACGAGCTGGAGACGCGATGTGTATGATGTTACAGTGTCATGTGGCGTCGGGGTGTGACGTGACGTCATGTGTTAACGTCATGTGACACGCAACTTCTCGTGCCAGGCGACTTTAATGTGAACGTGTCATCGTGGTCGGAACACGCGACTAAATCTGTGACGGAAGAATTTTGAGCCTATACATGTATATCAATGATGAGGAATTTGAAACGAGATTGACTCGGTGCTTTACCAATAAATTAGCAGCGCCCATTGTGTCGATGACGTAATTTAGTAATCACGAGCCTTTTGATGTGTAGTACGCTATCAACTTCTAAATGTTGGTATAAGGGTTTTTCTTCTTGTTTCTTGTGCGGTGTGATTGTTTTGTGGTTTGGGTGCAGAAAAGTATACTTTATGCCTCGTTCACACTTGCGAACCGGCGGCCGGATCCGCGAGAATTCTGACGCCCGGTGACGAAAGCAGGCAAACCTTCCGGCGGAGAGCAAGATCGCTCTGGGACCAATATTGAACGTCGAAAAAAGTTTTTTATCCGCCGCAAGCCAATCAGAACGCACGGGGAAAGTGGCGCTTGCCGACGTCAGATCGCCACTGACGAGCTGACGACGATGGCGACGAGACGCGCGCGGCAAGGAGTGAAGTCTGGGAGCCCTCGCCAGCTCTTGTCTGTTCGGGAACTGCTATTGCTCAGCTTGCGTCCGGACTGCAGCCGATGCTACGACTGCGAGCGTGTGGCCCTGAATATTGCTTAGCTGCGGACGAGCGCGCTGCTTCGCAGGGACGCTCGGAAGCCCGGAGCCTGCGCATTGTCAGCATCGGCTGCGTCAGAAGACCCAAGCTGAGTGCGCAACGTGATAGAAGCTCGCGCCACGCACTTCCACGAACTTTCTGGAACGTGGACGAAGGGGGCCGAAGCACCCGCCGAGAGAGAGACGACTTGCAGCCTGGTTGAGGGTGGACGATGACTGACCGGGCAGCGCGAGCTCCCCGGCGTTTATTGTCGCGGATGACCAATGTTGCCCGCCGAGGCTGGCGGCCATCGGCGGGTGGACTGGAGGGGGCGCTACCTACTGGTGACATCCCTCCCCCCCAGTTTGTTTTTCTAAAAACAAAATACATAAACAAACTACGCACACGGCCGACACCAACTCGGCGTCTGGTCGTGCCAAGTCCTGGCCGGTCGACGGCGATGGCTACCCCGGCGAGTAGCGGTCAGGTGGCCTTCGCTGCCGCGTACTCCGCCTGGTCGCTGGTGTCGACGGGCCAGGTGTGGCAACGCCGGGCGCTGCCTGTGCCGGTCGCGCTCCACCCAGTGGAGCCGCAGGGACCGGATTCGTGAGTGGCACCGGTCCAACTGGTGCCACAGGACTGGCGACTCTTGTCGCCTCCGAGGTGGGTGGCGCTCCACTGGCCGTGACTGGTGGCTGTCGTTGGTCCCCCTGCTGGCTGCTCTCCCGAAGTGACGGCCGAGGGTACAAGCCCGGTCCCGAGGCGAGGCCTGACATGGTCGGCGTGCCGGTGCCAGGTGGTCCCGTCGGGCATGCGGACGAGCAGCGACGAGGCGCTCGCTGGCGATACCACATGTCCGGCAGACCAGGGTGGGCCAGGACGGAAGTTCCTGGCGTAGACCGACGCTCCCGGCTCCGGCAAAGGCCCGGGACGGCACCCTCGGTCAGCAGCCAGCTTCTGCTTCAGCTGCTTCAGGAGCGCAGTGGACCGGAGGTCTGGATGCAAGACGTCCAGGGGTGTCTTGACCATCCGGCCCAGCAGAAGCTCGCAGGGGGCACGGCCAGTGACGTCGTGGGGTGTGGTCCGGTACTGGAACAGTACCCGGGCCACCTGCGTCCGGAAATCCCCGGGCTGGCTCTTCTTGAGCTTGTCCTTGATGGTCTGTACCACCCGCTCGGCAGCACCATTGGAAGCGGGGTGGTACGGCGGAACCAGCATCCGGCGGATCCCGTTCTTCTGCAGCCACTCCAGGTACTCGGCGCTGGCGAAAGCGGGACCATTGTCGGACACGATAATGTCCGGCAATCCCTGCGCCGCGAAGACTTGCCGCAGCGCCGCAATGGTCGCGCTCGCCGACGGAGTGGTGACTGGCAGTGCCTCCACCCACTTCGAGAAGGCGTCCACTACCACCAGGAAGTAGTGGCCCTTGAAGGGTCCCGCATAGTCCACGTGCAAGCGGGACCAGGGCCTCTGTGGGAACGGCCAGGGGGTGATCTCCACATGACGCGAGGCTCGCTGGTTCTCCTGGCAGACCTGGCAGCCTTGCACCTGGTGCAGCGATGTCCTGGTCCAGGCCAGGCCACCACACGTGCGACCGTGCCACCATCTTGGTCTTCTCCACGCCAGGATGCCCCGCGTGCAGCAACTCCAGGACCTTGGCCCGGAGACTTTGTGGAATCACCACCCTGGAACCCCACAGCAGGCAGCCCTGCTCCAAGCTCAGCTCGGTGGTCTTGTGGCTGTAGGCCTGGTGACGCAGCTCCTCCCCTCGGGATACCGCCTTGACCACCTGAGACAGGACCGGGTCCCGGCTGGTCGCCTGCGCCACCGCAGTCCTGGTGAGCACCCCCGGGTAGGCCCGCTCCAGCAGGAACACGTCAGCTGGCTCTGGAACGGCAGCAGGCACCTCCGGCAGGGGCAGGCGGCTCAGGGCGTCGGCAGGTCCCAGGTCCTTCCCAGGGCGGTAGACCAGCTTGTAGCGGTAGGCAGCCAGCGTCAAGGCCCAGCGTACCACACGAGGCGAGGCTTGCACTGGAACCGCCTTGTCAGGTCCCAGCAGCCCCAACAGCGGCTTGTGGTCCGTGACCGCCTCGAATTGCCGGCCCCACAGGTACTGATGGAAGCGCCCGACCCCGAACATGAGCGCCAGGCCTTCCTTGTCGAGCTGGCTGTAGCGTTGCTCCGCCGCATGAAGTCGACGAGAAGCAAACGCCACAGGGCGTTCCTGACCATCCTGACCCCGGTGCGACAGGACGGCTCCTACCCCGTACGGCGACGCATCCACGGTGAGGACTACAGGCTTGGCCGGATCGAAGTGGACCAGCACTGGAGCCTTGATGACCAGCTCCTTGCTGCGCTGGAAGGCCAAGTCCTGCTCCTTCTTCCAGGCCCACTGCTGACCATCGCGAAGCAGACGATGCAGCGGCTCTAGATGCGTCGACAGGTTGGGCAGGAACCTCCTGTAGAAGTTGATGAGGCCGAGGTAGCTCTGAAGCTCCTTCTTGCTCTTGGGCTTCGGCGCCTTGAGCACGGCCTCAATCTTGCGGGGAGCCGGGGCCAGGCCAGCCTGGGAGATGATGTGTCCCAGGTACTCCACGCTGGGGGTCAGGAACACGCACTTGTCCAGCCTCAGCTTGAGACCGGCGTCCTGCAGTCGTGTCAGGACCTTGCGCAGGTTCTGCAGGTGGTCCCCGTCGTCGGTACCGGTCACCAGGATGTCGTCCAAGTACACCGCCACGTGCCTCATGCCCCTGAAGAGGTTGTCCATCTCCCTCTGGAAGATGGCTGGGGCTGAGGCCACGCCGAACGGTAGGCGCGTGTACTGGAAGAGTCCCATGGTAGTCGAAATGGTGACATACTTCCGGGCGGCATCCTGGAGCACCAGCTGCTGGTAGGCATCTCGAAGGTCGAGCTTGGAGAACTTCTGTCCCCCGGACAGAGCCGACCAGAGATCTTCGATCCTAGGCAGCGGGTACTTCTCGACGGTAGCGACGGGGTTGATGGTGACCTTGAAGTCCCCGCAGATCCTGACGCGGCCGTCTCGCTTGAGGACTGGGACAATCGGTGCGGCCCACTCGGAGGTCTTGACGGGCACCAGGATACCCTCTCGCTGCAGCCGTTGCAGCTCCTGGGTGACCCCGTCCTTGAGGGCGAACGGCAGCGGACGCGGCTTGAAGAAACGAGGCCGGGCTCCCTCGGGTACGTGGATGCCGACCGTCGTGCCGGCGAAGGTGCCCACCCCCGGCTGGAACAGGGACTGGAAGTCGGTCAGGAGGCTCGGGACGTCTTTCACCACGTGCAGCGCAGCTTCCTGGTACTCCGGCAGCCGAACACCCAGCGAGTGAATCCAGTTCCGGCCCAGCAGCGTCGGCGACGACCCCTTGGTTAGGTAAAGGGGAAGGATTGCCTCCCTGTCGCCAAGGCGAACGCTGACTTGGGCCCGACCCTGGACCTGGGAAAGCTGCCCGGAGTAGCTGCGCAGCATGACGTCCGACGCCTCGATGGACACGCCGGGGAAGGTCCGCTTGAACAGCTTCCCGGCCATGACCGACACGCTGGCCCCTGTGTCCAGCTCCATGGTGATGGGGTGCCCGCAGATTTCGACAGACACCAAGTAAGGTGGCACAGACGATGGAGGCTTATTCGTCTGCCACACGTCGAAAATCTGCGGGTCCTCGGCCACGACGTGGAGTCTCGTTGAGGAGGGACCCGGTCCTGGCGCCGCTCGTCCCCGCCGCGTTCTCTTGCGACGGCCACCCTGGCCGCGGGCTTGGCTGGAACCCGGGCTTGAACCAGGCTGCTGCTGCCGCTGCTCCTGCTGCTGGCCGCCGCTCGTCCTCCCCCTCGGCAGACACGTGCGAGGTGCCCAGTTCTCCCGCACGTGAAGCATTGTGCTTGGACGAACTGGCACTGTGAGGGGGAGTGGGCAGCACCGCAGCGGCTGCAGGCACCGCTCCGTGTCGCCATCTTGTTCACCGCCGCTTCCGCCGACGGTGAGCCGGCCGCACCCGCAATCTCGCTGGCGTCCTTTGCTGCTGCCTCCATCGCCTGCGCTGCTTTCACCGCGTCGTCCAGCGAGGGGTCGGGGAGCTCCAGGAGTCGCGTCTGCATGGCGTGGTTGTTGATGCCGCAGACGAACCGGTCCCGGAGTAGCGAGTCCAACTGGTCGCCGAAGGCGCAGGTGCTCGCTAACCCTCGTAGCGCAGCGACGAACTGCCCGAGGGTCTCCCCGTCCCGGCGGCTCCGGTTGTTGAAGCGGAACCGCTCCATAAGCGTGGACGGCGCCGGGCTGAAGTGCGAGCGCAGCGTGGCGAGCAGCTCACCCAGCGTTTTCACGTGCGGCGTGGCCGGCTTGAGGAGGTCGAGCAGGAGACTGAAGACGCGGGTCCCGCAGCTGGCCAAGAAGATGTCCCGTTGTTTCGCCTCGGGCGTGTCGTTCGCCCGGAAGAACACGTGGACTTGCTCTTCGTAGACAGGCCAGGCGGACCCATCTCCCTCGAACGGCTCGAGCCTCCCGTAGAGCGGCATGGCGACAGGAGCGGGTGGCGGTGTTGCGACTCTCTCGGCGGCGTGGGCCGAACCGTGCACGTTGTTGGCCTCCAGTGCCACGGTTCCTCGTCGCCAGTGTCACGAACTTTCTGGAACGTGGACGAAGGGGGGCCGAAGCACCCGCCGAGAGAGAGACGACTTGCAGCCTGGTTGAGGGTGGACGATGACTGACCGGGCAGCGCGAGCTCCCCGGCGTTTATTGTCGCGGATGATCAATGTTGCCCGCCGAGGCTGGCGGCCATCGGCGGG
>JAZHYW010011331.1:0-58198 GCA_037355805.1 Ixodes ricinus | reverse complement strand
TCCGCCTGGTCCGAGTATAAAACCTGGGACCTCTTCATTTCCAGTGGAGTGCTCTACAGTTTTTTTTTTTGTGTGTCTTGGTGATTTTTATAGCAACATTATACGGCACTACTTTTTGTATTTTAAAATTTTTTTCTGTCGGCTAGAAGCCTGAGCTTGGTGCTTTCTTTTTCACAGTTGCATATGCTAAGCAAGAGTTCGTATACATTCGAAGTGCGTAATGAGCAAAACGCTCGTGCTTGTAGCCCAGCGGGGGGATTGTCATACAGGTGATGAACACGAGGAAGAGCTGAGAAGCAAAAGCTAGTACCAAATGATACTCAATTCAAACAAAACACAGAAGAATACAAAATATGTGGAGACGTTATAAGAGAAGAGCTACGTTTCAGGTGGAAATTAATTGACGACATGGGACGTGTAGCGCTTGAGAAATGGGAACGTACGCTCACAGGCCGCGGCATGCATGCGGGCCACCTCCCAGGTAGTCGCAGGCCGCGTGTTTGAGACCCTTGTAATAGAACCCTTTGCTCGCGATTCGTGACCTACTTAACCGGGATTAGGAAGCTTCTATTTAAAAATATGCCTTAAATAACTGTCTTCCTTGAAGATAATGGCTGCGAAAGTGACCCTCGCGTAGATGGTGCAACTTGACAAGGCAAAAGTCATCCTAAAAGCGGTGTAGAAGTTTCTAAACTAGGCGCATCAACTCCTAAACCCTACCGGGCACATCATATATTGTTCGCTTTACTTGGCCTTTAATTATATACACTTCGGGCTCTAAACTCGTCAAACAGAAAAATGGTGATGAAGTTGACGGAGCGCACTGATTGAACTATCACGACGATGACTTGGCGCTTTTGTCACCAGTGTCGAATCGGCGCGCTCCGCGAACTTCCGCCACCAACTTTGTGTTTGACGAGTTTAGGGCCCTAGGAGGCTAAATGCTATAGTATGTAAATATTTCGGAAAAAGGAATTCGCGGTCTTAATATGTGCTGCTTTGAAAATGTTTAATAATATCACGAGAGTGGTGAGTGGCGGGCTTTCATCACCTTATCACGAAGCGCTGCTGCGTTATCAGGGAGAGGGAGCGAGTGCATAGAAAGCTAGGATCACTAATTGATAACGCCGCAGGGCTCCGTGACACGATACTCACTAGCCTGCAGGTTAACGTTCCCGTGATATATTTCATTGAAGACACGTACGCACTTATTAGTTCTTGGCTTGCAAGCCAAGCTTCTAGCGGGAAGTTTTCCCGCTAAATTTAGCGGAAAAGTTTACGTGACGACCTATGCCCCAGTTCAGTTTCCCCGCTAAATTTGGCGGTGAGTAATGATAAATGTTACCGCGTTCATAGATAATAACTCCTGTGGTTTCTAAAACTTTGTCTCGACCATCAATTTTCGCCATGTAATTTTTTATTGGCTTTTTGAAGCATCATATTACGAAGGAAAATCTATCATAAAGGGCACTTTGTAAAATAGTTATTTTCAAGCTTTTTTCTAACTTGGGAACTTTTAAAAAAAATTTAACAAAAATATTTTGCATCAAAAATGGAGCTCAATAGTACCCCTTATAACTTTTCAGGATAATCCCTCTGAGGGGTGATTAAAATAAGTTTTTTAGGGTGTAATATATATGGAGCAGAAGAACCCCTAAGGGTTTTTTTACGATCAGATTTGCTTTAGAGTATGGCTGGCAGAGTATCGGGATACACGCGATATATCGTAAATATATTTTACTACTGAGGTACACAGGTTTCAAAAGTATCTCAATTTAAAATACACACACTCTAAGATACTATCCCGATGCTGTCCAGCCCTGCTAGCAGGCAGTTTTCGTCATAGAACTTGGAGCGGATTCCTCAATAACAGAGTGGAGTAGATAATTAATTTTCTCGGGTATACGAGACATACCAACGAAGGGCATCAGAATGGTCGCAGCGAATAACTGGTGATTACGTTAGACCACCTGGGGTTATTTAACAACCGAAATCTTCCACGGCGCGTCCTCCGCAATAAGCCTACGAAGGATTACGAGCCACTCCGAGCTGGGCCCAAATTCGTGGGATCCGCACGCCGGTACTTCGACTTGGACGGTTACAGTGAACAAGGATGTTTTTTGTCACCCCTTCGCCTGGCGTATTATTGATCTCCCGTTGCGGGGATAAGACTCGCGTAGGCTCAGATATATCCTTGAGCTATACCAGGACAGTGGAGGTGTTTTGAGCAACGCCAGTTCGCTGATGCGCTTGGTGTATCGTCGTATTATCAGAAGCATACCATATTATAATGCACTCGCTTGATGACATCGTGGAAATAGAAATACGGAGACGGAAAGAGGATGTTATTATCCGATCGCAAGCACCCCGCGCACGCTTACACAGACACACTCGCGCACACACCCTTACACGCACACGCACACGCGCGCGCGCGCACACGCACACGCACACACACGCACACACACGCACACACACGCGCACGGACACAACACAACAGAACACAAACTAATTTGAGTAGATTTACCATTCTTGCTCGAGAAATAGCCGCCCTTCTTATAAACAGGGTTCTTGTGTCTACTCGCCTGCAAAGCACACGAACAATATAAAAACTCATTGCGTTCTGCAAAAAAAAAAGAAAAAAAAGAACGCAGCGAATAACGAGGTCGAGGACACGATTCCCCATAAAAACTCGATCTGAGCAGATAGCATTTTCGCGTGAAGAGCCCGTAAATCGCTGCCATTTTTCTACCGATCGCGTTGATTCGCTATCCCCGTGCTCCGCTGTAGAGGCCCGAAAGCCAGATTCGGCCGGGCCAGGATGTTTCAAATGGCCTTTCGTAGTGTTTGGAATTGTTGGCGCCGGAGCGCCAGCACCAATTCAGATAGAACAGACTATGAATATTTTACACCTGCAAAATTAGCATGTCCCATCCCGAGATGTGGGCAGGCAGACATTCGCGTGAGTGTCCCAGAATATTGTCTGTGTTTGCTCGGAAACTTCTGTTGTACACTGCGCTTGCGATATTTAGTTTAAAAAAATGGTTTTGTCACGGGTACTTTTTCGCTTTTATATCATACAGTGAGGAGTTAAATGTATTTTTTTGGTTTTGGTTACTGCCTTTTTTTGGTGAGTAAAAACGCGGTGTTATATTATTGCGTTGTATGTACAATCATCGCTGACATCTAACTGATTTTAGTGGACACGTTTCAGTAAAAATAACTTCCCTAACCAACAAACTCTCGTTAGAACGGACATTCATTTACGTCACGTTCTTTGTTTTTATTAAATAGTCAAATCTAATGAACTAAAATAATCAAGTAAACAAGAGAAATGTGCTGACTTCACAAATTCAACGTCGCTCGAGCAAGCTCAGTGACATGTACGACTCCAAAGCTTTTCATGGCTGCGGCGAAGAGGACTGCTTGTGTTTTCGCAATTTTATCAAACCCTCATTTGACAATAGCCGGAAACTTTCTGAGAGCGGGAACGTTCCACTCAATAAACTAGGAGGCGCTACCTGCTTCGTGTATTTTCTTGGAGCAGGAAAAATTTCGTCGTTTCCGTTGCGATCCTTATCAAATACTCAAACCGAAGTTGAACGAGCCGAGTCGCCAAACTGAAAGGCACCAAACTGCACCTATGAAGCGTAATGCGAAAAAGCTCTGAGGGAGGTTTCGATCAAACTTTTACAG
Organism: Ixodes ricinus; assembly: GCA_037355805.1. Lineage (NCBI taxonomy): Eukaryota > Metazoa > Arthropoda > Arachnida > Ixodida > Ixodidae > Ixodes > Ixodes ricinus. The sequence goes on along the minus strand of JAZHYW010011331.1, from coordinate 54,505 downwards.
TTTTTATTTATTGCCACTGCTCATAAAAGTCTATATGCCTGCTTGTGCACCGGGACAAAAGCCGAGCAGCGGCACTCTCTTTTTTTCTCGGAATGACGTGAAGCGACGAGGTGTTTTCAACTTTTCGGCGCAATCTCGCTTCCGTGTCTACGACGACGTAAACGAGCACAATAAAAGAGAAAGGTGAGTGTTTACGCCGGTGGTGCCTATCGTTTCTTTGCTTCCTTTTAGCAATTAGAGTTCCAAGTTAAAAGAAAAAAAAAGCAAGAACCCGGCGGGCAACAATGGGACTACGTTTCCCGCCTCCCTCATAGCTTTGCGAAACGAACAAAGAAACGCGAAGGCACCCGAGGCAGTCGTTACGCGCGCTTTTACGCTCTCGTAAAAGTTTATCTAGTTGAAAACTCAAAATAATACTACAATACCAGCTCGGACCTCACCGCTGCGAGGAGAACATGAAATAACGTGCGTCTCAGATGAAAAGTGCGAAGTGAGGTTGACGCTGAAGCCTGAAGGTAGTGTGGGCAGTAATGCGTTGCAGGTAACCGAGTCACCGGTAACGCGTAACTTGTTTAGGTAACGTACTAAGGTATTCGTAAAATTTTCAAAATTGTTAACGGATAACGTACTAACGTTGCTTATTTCGAGTAACATCGAACCTATATAAATACCTTACTCGTTATAATCTTTTCCCAAGAATTAAAAGTAATTACACTTAATTGTTTGCGCATTTTTAGGGGCCAATTTATATAAATGAGTTCATTCATCTCGCATACCTTCAAAATTTGAAGGTATGTGTGATCAGTGCAAGAATTGCATACTTTCAAGTTACACAATAGCGGAGTATGATCCGAGTAAAGGGGAAACTTGCTAAGAGCAATGATCTGTACTTCTGTATGTTGGGAATGCAATGAATTCAAATTCGGCTGGTCTTACTTTGTGTGCAAACGCGGGATTCCGGTTCTTTCGTCAAGTTCAGCGCGAACATGTCTTAAACCAGCTGTGTATATACGTCCGCGCTTTTACTCGTAAACATTCAAGTGGAACTGCAAACAAAAAAGATGTAATTATGTTGAGTTGTTGCGTGGGCGTGCTGTTTCTTGAAATATAGAGTTATGCATACCTGTAACGTCTAAACAGAACAAATAAAGTTTTCATTCATAAACGAAATATAACGCAAAGGTAACGTGCGTTAGTTTTTATTGGTAACGGTATACTGCGTTCCTCTTATTTTGAGCTAACGTAGGTTGGTAACGCGTTCGTTTCATTTGCAAGTAAGGACTAACGTATTTCGTTAATTTTAAATGCGATAGCATTTATTTCGCCAGCCCCCTGGAAGAATTCCGCTATGCTTCACGAAGCGAAGGCCCATGCGTGGGCGGGTGGTAAAGGGACCAATTGAAAACAGAGAACAAACGTGCCTTTATCTCTGCCCCCATGCGAACAGGTATCCGCATAACAAATAAAGAAAAATATATAAATACGTGCTCGATGGTTTTACGTTGGTTACGCAATAGGGAGACATCCGACCATGGGACGTCCACACGCTGTTTTCAAAGCCACGCTTCTACTGACATCGCATTGCTATGCAATTTGCAAAGGAGAGTCTTAACAGATTGAGCTATACACACATTTGCTTCGCTCTCTTGAGTACATCTTGACCTCCGTTGCACATGACACTTCCGTAGAGCGGCGCCGGAAACAAACCATACTTTGTCTCACCCTACGATGGACTAAAGGCAAAAGCCACGGTCTGCTAGGTCCAATCATGTCCCGCCCTAAACTATGACATGCTTAGCATTGATTAGGGGTGGACAAATAATGCTCCGAACCCAAAAGTGCTGCGTCAATTTTATAGCTTCGACACTGCAAAGAGCGTGTACGCCATGGCTTTTTTCTGCAATGTAAAATTGTTGAATCACTCACTGCTATTCGATTCGAATCACTGTCCGCCCATCCCCATCAGTGATCCGAGACGCGGGCACCGATACGTGCATCGAAGCGAAATGGCACACAACTTCTAATTGGCTCGTGATTGGATCTGGCGGTCCGTATAGCTTTTGCCTTTAGTCCATCGTAGGGTGAGACGAAGTATGGACATCAAGTGTAGTTTAGGCGTTTTCTTGCTGACAACCCAGAGGTAGTGCAACGAAAACTGAGCAGACAACAAGAAGTGCAGAGCGTCCAGAACTTGTACCTAATCACCAAATCTTGATTCCCCGCTACAAGACGACACAATAAAATACAACAAATGGAGATATAATTTTGTTCTGAATAATTGTACGTATAAATTAATGGATGATGTTGCGAAAAAAAATATGGTATCAACGGTCGCACAAACAAATGTTATACCCCCGCCCGCCGTCAAGTACACGATGAAGCATGTTATTCCTCCTCATGGGTTCTCATGACGTGTTTTATATATTTGTCCCAAAATCGCGGTGAAACTTTTGTATATTCATACAAGCACAATGGATGATTTGCAGCACGTATCATAACTTAGCGGTAAGTAATACATCACAAACTGTCACGCAAGCAAAATTGGACAGGTCACGCCTCTTCCAGCGAGAAGCGCGCATGTCCAGGCAATGGCGGCACTTGATCAAAAAGGTTTGTTTTCCCGGTAACAGTTGAGAAGCACGCCAAAGAATGAACATGGAACACAGTCCCAGCATACGCCCTCAAATACTTAAGACGTTGTGGCACACGCCCCATGAAAAAAGCCGCGGCACTTTTTTCCAGTTGACAGTTGCGCGTGTGGCTTCACACAATCGTTTCGCCAACAACATGCACTGACGCTTTTTTTATCAGCACAAAAAAGAGCGATGTTGTCAGCGTAACTGATCACTTTGATCTCCGCATCTCTCAACCAAAAACCGCGCACTGTTCAACATTTAAGACACTAAAACAAAAACAAAAATGTTACAGATAGAAATTTAAAAAAAAAATACAAATACAAATATGAAGGTGAAAGAGGACATTCTTGGGGCCTGACGGACGATCGTACATTTATAACTTCGGTCAACTTTTTGTGTACGATTAGCTTTGTCGTACACTTTTTGTATGTCAACATGTACTCTCCAAAATGACGGCGCCAACATTGACGTGCTTCAAAACATAAAAAATAATCTCATGTTTAACAGGATCGAATGCTTTATCTAGATCTATCTGGAGCATGGCGACTTGGATCATCCCGTCGTCGCATGCCTCCATAACACTATGTGCGACATTAACGTTTGTTACGACGTTTCGTACTTTAATGTTTAATGAACATGTTTGATGCTCTATAAGGTGGTGAATATTACCCTCCAAACGACGTGTTGGAATCTTCGCAAAGATCTTTTAATCGGTCGATAATCTGCGACTATGCGTAGCTTTTCTACGTCCTCGCTTTTCGGACTTAAAACAAAATACACCCGCGTAAGCGACGGTGGCGGTGCCTTGCGTTTGTATGCTTAAAAAAAAAAGCAATACAAAGCGTCTGCAACTATGTTCTTAAAGTGCTTCTGTAATACTCTGCTCATAACCTGTCGGGCCACGGTGTTTTCGGGTTCGGCAGGTCGTTTATCACTTTCTCTACCTCCTCAATCGAAATAGACTGGTCGAGCCTTTCCTGCTTGTTAGGGGCTAATTGTTGGAGGGTCTCGAGAAGTCTCTCGCACAAGGGATCTTTCCTCCCTATTAACTGGGCTCTCAAAACGCTGTACGTAATGTTCTAGGAAAGCTTTCTTGATAACGATTGGGGTGGTGCTTTTCACTCTGTTATATTTGATCTCAGCGATTTTGCTATGAAAGGCATAGCTTTTGTCCTCTTCTGATGCTTGCTTCGCAGTCTGTTTCTCCAACAAATATTTTCCGACCGTGCTCAAAGCGTGGCTTCGCGTTACTGTTCATAATGAAAATCCTGTACTTAAGCTTCAACGATTTTTAGGTCCTTAACACTTACTCCTGGCCTTTCACACTCCGCGCTTGGTGGCGCAAAAAAATTTGCATTCAGCTCCCGCTCAATGCAGTGCGCCGCAAACGCCAAAGCGGAAGATCTTTCGATCGCAAGCATCTCGATCTCTTGCCTCACGAGTTCCCAAACCTAAGATATGTGACCTTCCTGCTAACAGGAAGGCTTGTGGAGCGGTACGCAATCGAATTCTAGGAGCTCGCGCTTGTGTCCGCCACTGTGCAGGAATTCACCAGCTTTTAAAAAAGGCACACTTTCGAAAAGTGTCATAGTACATTTTACTCATCGCAAATATCCGAAATGCATTGAATGAACAGACTGGAATATCTGGAACGAAGGGGCATTTGGGCTTGAAAGTGAAAGTGTAAAGCAGTGAAACGTCTAAAGTAATGGTGTTTAACGACAAAAAGAGGGAACCCCAGAAAATAGAAGACATCGTAATATGCCATGTAGAAAATGCACATATCTAGAGGTATTAATCAATGAGTGAAGGAATTATCCAGAGGAACGTAAATGAAGCATAATTAAAAAATAGAAAATAAATTCTGCTAGTATGAAACTCAAGGAACTGTGGAATTGTAATACATATGAAGTTTTTGTGACGGGTATATTGAAAGAACTGGTGACACCTGGACTACCTTTTGGCAACGGTGAATTACGAATGAAGTCACAGATTAAATAATATTTAAATATTCGACAATGGAGCACGGGTTGATTGGCAACGGGAGGATACGGGAACGCATCAATAAAGGGCAGAAAAGTTATACAATCAATTTTGGCAGGGGGCAATTAGTGAAGTGAAATTCTAACAAAGGTTAACGAAATGGAGGATACGTGGTAGGCACAGAAGTTATACAAAGAAACTAAACAATAAATCAATTTAAACACAAAATAGACGAACCGAGCCCTAAAGCTGACATATCAGCACCTATACACCAGTGATGGGGACTTGCAGATTACTTCAGTGGAAAAGAGTAAAAGTAGCGGAAAGGGAAATGTGAGAGGGAATAGTGCAAAATAAATACGTTTTAGCAGTGTGCAGACCACTAAACTCGTACAGAACAAAGAAACAGGCGTTTGATAATTCACGGTGAAGCCCCTTACTTTTTTGAGGCGAGAACGGGGGTGTTAGGGACTAAGACATAAGGGGCTAATATTCACGTGATAGACTCATATGTGCCCTACGCCATTGTGACAGCGAGACATCAAAAGATGTGGCTTTGAAGTGCACTGGGCATTGTGCTGCCCTCCCTGAAGGGGTAACAAATTCGGAGGGAGTGCTGGGTTTTTGCGGGCAAGGATGAAAGGACGGAGGAATAAAGGATCAAAATCACAAAATAAGGTTTGAAGATTGATGGAGAAGGCCTAGAGAAGCGCGTAGATGATTTAACGAGAAACGGAACTTATCGTGAAATTTAAAGTGGAGGGCTGTAAATGTTTCTAGGCTAGGTGGCGCAAGCTACCGCAAGACACGGATTGTATAGTCAATATTATAAACACGCTTGGTGGAAGTGCTGTGGTCATCTTACACTGCCTCCAATGAAGAAGGAGCTGACTAATGAGGACATCGCTGAACAGAAGTGACGGCCCACTAAGGTTTACCATGTTCGTCATGCCAATAGACACTGGCAAATAAAGTACAGAGTTTGTCTAGGGACAAAGAAGAAAGGTGTGCTTTTTCTTCTATGATGAAGGGCTGAGCGAGGGAACGAGGTTGGTCTTAGTTTAATCAGCTTAAAATGGATTTCATAAAAGACACGTCGACATGCTGTCGCATTTTGACGTAATCAGCATGAAATACCGCAAAAATGTTGGCAGTCCTTTATTTTTCTTTTTTGCTAACGCCTACAACATTGGGTGAAGGTAACTGGAATGCAGATATAGACGCGCGCACAGCTGGCCAAGTAGGCAGCGCGGCCGTGGACTAACTGTTATTGTGCTTGCCTCCCACGCGAAGAGCCACGGTTTGATTCCTTGGAGTTACTAGTCTTTTATTTTATTCATTTAGTTTAATGTTCTGGTGAATTCGAGAACATTGTTGTTTATTCTAGGTCCGAATGTTCTACGCGTCGAACATTCTACGCCGATTATTCCAGAAGCCCACGCGTGCACATAAGGGGCTTCGTGTGGCGAGCCAAAGTCAGTCTCGCCCCCGCGTTCGATCCTGCTGTTACGCCGCCATCGGCGCCCGCAACGCTCTATTGTTATCTTCTCTTCCATTTTTGTTTTGGGCACAAGTTAGCTCCATTAGACGTTTAGTTTACTTCAGTTTTTGTCGCCTCAACACTTGTCATTCGTGACAATATATGCGTTTGTGCATAATGCTCATTATCGGTAACGACGGTTTCGCCTGTGTGTTGTTGAGGCTATTGTTTCAATTTGAGTGTTTCAATGTTTGCGCTACACGTCTGGTTACGGGTGCTGACGTCAGGCCATTGTGTATCGCGACGCACCTTTCTACCGTTTTTGCACTGGAGCAGGCAAAGGAAGCCTCCCGGCTCGGAATTGGCTGGAGGAGTTATTTATGTGAAGTGTATAAGTCTTTTGTTTGGGTTCTCAGTAGCATTATTATTTTTTATTAAATTGAATCCAAATTTTAGGTTAAAACACATCTCCAAAAAAAATCCGAAAATTGGACTAAAAGCGTAGTATGCGATAATCGTTTCACACTATTTTCGAGAAAGAATTAAGCGTATACATGTCACCCAAACCACAAATGCGGACTCGCTAAAAGCATACTCGTGATTTTCATGCCGCGAATACCCTGGTCCGTTCAGTTTTTATCTAGTAGCCTACAACTGCTTCTTTTTCAGTTTCAGTTTTCGTGTGTTTTTTTTAACGGTTTTTTGCACATGCGTTTTAGGTTTTACTCTGCGTCACGTAGAATTATAAAATCTGGTGAAGCAGATGCAAAAAAGCTATACTAGTTAAGGCGTGAAGAGTGTTAAAACGTAAGAGTCAGGCGTGGACAGTTTTTTTTTGGGGTGTTTACATTATTGTAATACTTTTCTCACTTTTGTCGTTCGTGCGCTATTATAAAGGCACCACCGAATCAAATATTTTGCCTCTATTCGCTTAAATTATTTTTGTTTATTTAGAAAAAAAAATCTCTTTCTGATGTTCATCCAGATTGCATACCTTGGGACAAAACGAGAAATAGCGTTAACAATACTTTTTTTTTCAGGAAACCTAGCAGAACAGTAAAACTTGTATAAGAAGAGACTGCTCAGTTAGTGCACCGCCTCTTTCCTTCCTAGACTGCAAAGCTGCCGCACTCAACTAAACGAAGTGCTCTTCTCCATAAAAGCCGGTAGTAAAGGGGCTGTTCGCCCTGGCTCATAGTCTACGCTGCAACAGCCCCAGGCAAGTTCCCATAACCCTAATTACCTGAAACGAGGGCTTCTTAAACTCGTAATGGCTGCCGAAAGCTCGTGCCTTGCTCATCTATTCCAGAAGAAGTTTTACTGTCACCGGAGTTTCTTCTAGGTGCCTCGGGGATTATGCACGCTGGCCTTCAGCACGTTCGCGAGAGAGGTCAATGGCATTTTGAGTATACTATGCTTATGGATACAACTGTGAAAGACTTTTATTACTGTAGGGGAACTAGGAGCAGAATGTGCAACTTTGAGAGTCGTCCTGGTCCAAATGGTTGCAAGTAGGCTTTTTTTAACTCATGTTGGGAGCGAAGTTTATACACTAATTAATTCTTTCAGCCAATCATAAACTGCTGCAGAAGTAGCTGATGCAGGGAAACGAAAATAAATGTTTTCTTTATAGAAACTGCAGCAACTCGCCACTGCATATCTCATCCTGTCATAGTGTAGTAGTTGCTATTGGCAGTATTAAGTTGATCTAAAAGGCGTTCAGTGCAAGGAAGTGATTATCTACAGTAATGCGCAGTTTCGCAGAGCCGAGAACGTCATATAATGTTATTGACCAGGTTACGGGCGTAGAAAACAAACAAACACAAGTAACGCAAAACCCCAATCAGAGTCTCTATTGACGATATAGTAGTTGTATTTGTCGCAGGAGACGCTATTGTACAATCGCTACAAGAAGCTGGCCAAGACGGCCGTCTCCGTAGTTGAAAAACAGTATTAATGCGAATAGCATTCTTTGGATACTTCACGCACTTTTCGTCTATGTATCTATCTATCTATCTATCTATCTATCTATCTATCTGGCTATCTAACCTCTTACGCCGCGGGTCGATAAATAAATAAAAAAGACCGGCGCCGGCTGGGATTCGAACCGTTGACCCTTTGATCAGCAGGCAGACGCGCTAACCACAGAGCTATGAAGGCAGTTTTTTTTTTTTTTTTATTGCATGGTAGTTACAGCAACATTCATGTCATTCTAACGGCACTGTACAGTTCTTTTGCACAGCGTATTAAAAATCACGCATTTCGAGGAGTGATTTTAAAATACTAGTCCACTCCGGTTCAGGATCACAGTTCAAATACACACTCTGTACTTGTTTTACAAGGTTGAAGAAATATATCCGCACTTCTTTTGCGTCGAGGTCAGCATGTCGAACAGCCATACGTGATCTCCAAATGCTGCACAAAGCTAACAACATAATCATGTCATAAGGAACTTCATTATCATTATCCACACTAAGGAAACGTATCCCTGTTGGGGTTACAGGTAGTTCTTTCTTTAAAGTGCGTTGGAGGACATCCCAGAAAAATACCGCGTCCCAACAAAAAATAAACACATGTTCAATAGTCTCAGGTTTTTTACATAGAAGGCAATTTACCGACCATGGCACATAAATCCCTCGTTCTTTAAGCCAAACCTTAACTGGCAAGGTATTCGTGTGTAATTTATAAAAGAAAGTCTTAACAGCCGCGGGAACACACATCCTTTTTACACGTCTAAGCACATCGCGACCACGTTGGGACACACCTCGATACAAGGGCATGGGGAAAACACTCACAACTAAATCGCGATAGAGCGCTTTTTTACTGACATCACAAAGGTAATTCAAAGAAAAACGTGCTGTCAAAAACCCCATCGTGTCAACAACCTCTTTCAAAAACCCAGTGATTCTTGTTGGCTCGCCGCCATGAGAAGAAACAAGAAAATATGGCAAATGTGGTGACACTTTTGTTTGAATCAGTGTGCGAATGAACGGGTGCTCTTGGTCTCTCAAAAAAAGAAGCGTGACACAAGCTGCTTGACAAAAAGGTGGGAAAGCCCCACGCCACCGTTACAAACTCGATGAAAAAGATTGTCTCGTCTCATGGGCTCATACTTCGAGCTCCAAATAAACGTAGCGAAAATTCGATGAAATTTTTGAACATTAGTTCGCGCACAATGGATGACCTGAAGAACATACCAGAGCTTCGCAATGAGAAAAACGTTACAGACAGTCGCTCGGGCAAAAATAGACAGCTCGCGTTGCTTCCAACGAGAAGCACGCCTGTCCAGGTCGGTAGCGACACCCAACCAGTACGTTTGGCTATTCCGGAAACTTTGCAATGGCACCCCGAGGTACTTGCACGGCACTGTGTCCCAGCATACACCCTCAAATTCTGAGGGTGTAGTGGCCCAGGCGCCATGCCAGAAACCACGGCACTTCTCCCAGTTTATAACAGCACCAGTAGCGTGGCAAAACCTTTTAGCCAAAGTTATGACTTCGGTGACGCTTTCTTTGTCCCTACAAAAAACAGCAATGTCATCGGCGTAACTCATTATTTTTACTTCTGCATTATAAAATTGGAAACCTCGGACACGTTGACTATTTTTTACGCTTAAACAAAAAAGCTCTAAATACAAATTAAACAAAAGGGAGACATAGGGCAACCTTGTCGTACCGACTCTCGTACGTTAATAACAGAACTGAGCTCTTTGTTCACTATAAGCCTTGTTGTACAGTCCTTATAGGCCATCTTTACACCTTCTAGGATGGCGTCACCAACATTGACATGATTCAAAACATCAAAGAGTACATCATGGCTAACACGGTCGAATGCCTTATCTAGATCTATCTGTAGCACTGCAACCTGCTCGGCGCTGTCACTGCAGGCCTCCAGGACGCTACGAGCCACATGCACATTTGTCAAGATAGTCCTCCCCTGTATCCCACACGTTTGATGCTCACTTATTATCTCACACGCGACACCTTGAAGGCGACGCGCCAGAATTTTCGCGAAGATCTTGTAATCGGTATTGCATAACGTTATTGGGCGATAACCGGTGACGCTGCGCAGTTTCACGGTGTCATCAGATTTCGGTATCAGGACAGTGTAGGCACGAGAAAACGAAAAGGGCAAACATTCTCTTTCATAGGCAGTATGAATGACGTTCAAAAAAACACTAGCTATTAGGCTCTTAAAGGTCTTGTAAAATTCTGCGCCCAATCCATCCGGTCCCGGCGTCTTAGAGTTCGGCAGGTCGTCGATTGCGCGCTCCACTTCTTGGATCGTAATTTCTTGCTCAAGTCCCTCGCGTTCATCATTCGACAGCCTTGGCAGTTTTTCTAGAAGCTGGGCATAAATGTCCGTATGACACCCTTGCGCTTTCTTAGCAAAAAGCTGTGCGTAATGCTCGAGGAAGGCCTGTGCTATTTTCTCGGGATCCGTAGTAATCATATGCTTGAATTCGATTTCGGCTATTTCGTTCCGAAGTGCGTAACGCTTCTCGTCTGCCAAGGCACGCTTAGTGGGCTGCTCGCCCATCGTGTATTTTTCTGCACGGGCGCGCACTACTGCACCACGATAGCGCTCACGGTGGAGCTGATCTAATTTTTCTCTGACATACTCCACGTCTTTTACCCCATTACCGGGTCTTTCGCACTCTGCTTTACACAGCTCTATTAAGTCCTTATTTAAACTGCGTTCCTCACACCGGGCGTTGTACGAAAGAATTGACGACCTCTCAATGGCGATTGCCTTGATTTCTTGTTTTGCCAGTTCCCATTTCTCGAAAATGTCCCCTCCCGGCTCTTTAAAAGCATCTTTCAAAAACTGTTCTGCGTTTTTTATAAAGACGTTGTCTTTCAGAAGCTTTATGTTTAGTTTCCATAGGTTCCAATTAAACTTTTTCTTTTCAGGTGCTCTGTCGCCTATCGTCGCGATAACCAGACTGTGGTCTGAGAAAAAGACTGGAGTGACACGGTACTTTCCTAAATGTTCTGCTAGAGGGGCAGAAACATACACCCTGTCCAAACGCGCACTCGACGACGCTTGAAAATGGGTAAAACGCATTTCCTTCTTCGCGTTCCTTACAGTGCCCACATCAACCAAGTCAAAATCCTCCAACATTTCGCCCAAAAGTAGTTCACTCGGATCAGCGTTCCGTCTTGTTGGCGATCTATCCAACTGTCGTACAACACAATTAAAGTCGCCCACAAGAACTAGGGCTCTATCGCAATCAAGATACCGACGTAAACCGCCAAAAAATAAAACGCGGTCAGTGGTCACATTTGGGGCATAAATGCAAATAAGCCTAAATTGATTTGACGTTAGCACAAAATCACACATAATGAAACGTCCTTCAGTGTCCGTAGTAACACATAACTGCGACAATGGTACCGACTTCTTCAGAAGCAGGAAACACCCTGCCGAATGACCAACTGCATGCGTCACACAGATTTCGTAGTTAGGCATGAAAGGCCTAACTGCTTGCTCTACCTGTTCCGCCTCAGCCAATTTAGTTTCTTGCAACGCCAAGAAATCGGGTTGTTCTTTCAACAATAATCGCTGTATTTGGTACTGCTTTTTCCTACTGCATAAACCACGAACATTCAGCGTTGCAACTGTAATGACTGATTGGGACTTACAAATCATGCGCTGTGCTTCGGTGCAGACACTGAAAACCTAAGCAGTCAGGGTCGAAGTTGTCTTGGTGTAGCAAACTTAAACACCAGGAAACCAGGCAAAGAACGCCTTACTTGCTTTCCCTGCGCCGTCGTTCCTCTTTAGGCTCGTTGGGCGCGGGCTGGTAACGGCCCTTCTTCGTGCGTTCCATCCAGGGGTGTAGTTGGCGTGCTCCGTTTCCTGCTGTCGTATCGTCATCGAAGGCTCGCTTAGTCGACTCGCTGGTGTCGTCCATATCTGAAGGTCCGTCGGGGCTTGCGTCGTTCGATTCCTTGTCTGCTCCGGCATCAGAGGGCTTCACGTCGGCACCGCTGGGAGGTGCGCCTTCCGGTTGACCTCCGTTCTCTCTGGCTGCCTCCAAGGAACTGTTTCCCTCACTCTTGCGTTCTTTGGCAGGGGTTGAGGCTTCTGGCGCCAAGCCCTGGATAGTACGCTCCGCTTCCTCGGCATCCATGGCGTGGTCATTGGTTTCGGCTGTCCCGGCCCCGCTGGCCACCCTGGCGTAGGACCTGACACACTCGGTGCCTTCATGCCCGAAGCGAAAACACTCCGAGCACCTCGGCGCCCTGCATTCTCGTCGGATATGACCTGTGCGCTTACAGCGTAAGCACAAGGGCGCCCGTCCAGGGATCACAACAAGTACGTTACCACCTTGGATCCGAAGCTGGTGTGGCATGGTATCGGCCGTGCCGCCTTCGTTCAGTGTCATCCGCGCACACCTGGTCGTTGATTCGATCCCTTGGAAGCCTTCGACATTCCACTTCTCCCGGCTCACTTCCAGGACCTTGCCATACGGCTCCAACTCCTTACGCACAACGTCGTCCGGCACATCATACGGGATCCAGTGGAGACGAAGCCGTACCTCCGTGATGCTGGGATCCACGACGAGGCACCGAAGACCCTTCACCCGCAGTTCTTTGGCGTCCACGAGTCGTTTCTTTGCTTCTGCCGTTCGGAGGGTAGCCATCCAAACATGATTCATTTGGTACGCACCAAGTGCTGCGATGTCGCCCAGTACGCCGCACCTGGCCATCTCTTGTCGAAAATCCTGGATATGGTAGGGGCGTCCTTTCAAATCGCAATGCAGAAGCACCGATGTTTCACACGTAATTCCTGTAGGCATCTGAGGTAAGACAATTTTATAGTCATCGTTCGTCGATTCACCGGAGTGATTAGAACCGCGGCCAGCAAGGGCCGTTGTAGACGCTTCCACGGAGCTCATGTTTCGAACGTCTTGCACGTTCGGCACCAGCTATCGAGCTCCGCTATGAAGGCAGTCATTCACCGCACTCTAAACATTTGTTTATATCTTTACCATAGGACGCGCTTTACAGCGCTGTCACAGCTACCGGTGCGCGCGCGTTCCATGCACGAGGGCTAGCTCACCCTCTCCCGCGCTCACCCTCTCCCTCTAGCTCACCCTCTCCCGCGCTCGGGAGACCTCTAGCTCAGCCTCACGAGAGCGGAATGAGCCCTCGTGCATGGAACGCGCGCGCACCGGTAGCTGTGACAGCGCTGTAAGCGCGTCCTATGGTAAAGATATAAACAACCGTTTAGAGTACCGTTGGTTGAGACTAGCTGAGACGCCAGAAAGTCTGGTCGGTACCATTTTGAGTGTTTGTGCGTATGGCGCGTGCTTTGCTCGCCTTCCTAAGTGACACAAACGCACGTGCTGGGCTGCGGAGATCGTGCGCAGGGCTGTGAAAGTGTCAACAAATTTAGAATCGCCTCAAGAGTGGGCTGGCGTATCTAGAGTGTGCCGGCCACCTGACGAACGCGCATAACTCCGCACCGTTTGATGCTATTCGCATTAACGTAGATAATCATTCCCAAAGGATGGGTTCTGCTGATTTTTATTTCTTAACACTCAAAATATTTATGACGACGCAAAAGAGTGCAAAATCCGATCATTATAGTATACCAGGGTCATCCACAAGGCAGTGTTTTAAGCCCTATAATATCCAAAGAAACATTTATTGGACTGGCACAAGTGTTACCACTCACCGAAATATATTGTACTACAATTGTATGAAGATAAATATTTGAAATGGTTACTTGACCTTACTCGACCAGGCACGTACGGTGACAAAGATACAGGATGATTTGAGGCAACTTCGTAAGTAGGTTTGCCTTCAGGGTCTGGAAATCAGACTTGCTTTGATAAAATAACTTTGCTAAACTTGAGTCTCAAATATATTGTAAACACGCGCCATTACTCATTCTTAAACTGTTGAATTAACAACATAAAATAGGTCGCTACCCGCCGGGTTATTTTACGTCGTCAAACAACAAGAGCCATTAAATACCGACAAAACATTGGAAATAATGGCAATGCACCCAGCCTTTCAAACAAATGAACATTTCGATGCGCAATATTTTTATAGGGAATATTTTCCGAGCGGATCCACCGACAAGTCTTCAAATTTTTATTGAGTAATAAAAAATATACTGTTAGTGTTAAGAAACTAAAATAAAATATTCTATATGAATCTACGTTAACCATGCACACACATACGCAGCGATGTATAAAAAAAAACTGTGTATATCTGGGGAAAAAGAATGCTTTGCGACCTGTCAATACACAAACGAAGCCATTTTGTTGTTAAATAAAAGCTGTACGGACAAAAAGCAGGATTATTAAAGGGTTAGAGCTGTGATTAGTCATTTTGGAATTGCCCCTGCTCGAGATAGATGCTGCCTGTGGCGCCAGTAATGGAGGCAATATGAGGGTACAAAAAATAAAACGCGACATATTTCGTTGATAACAGCTTGCTGTTTTTCTTTCTCTCGTGGTGTCCGCGCGTCTCCCTTTATCGCGATATATAATCCTGCGTCGCCGGTGTGTTGATGTAGTTAATGTTAATGCTCCGCGTGGTGTGGTTGAAGGCCGGTAACATGGAGCACCGATTACTCCAGAGCATTCTGGTGCAGCAACCAAACCAAAAGGGCCAAGGCAAAAGTGGGTATCCTGGCGATGACATTCGAGTTTGCAGCACGACATTTATTTCGATTGAATGCCACTATCTTTAGGGGCTTACATTGTCACGTGATTTCCAGTCAGATTTATTCTACAGAAGAAGAAAAAGATGGTGCTATGGAGAGTTTGGCAGCCTTGAAATAGTGCCGGCTACTCGAATTTATTCTATACTTCGCTTCAACCGCCAGCGTGAATACGGCTCTAGTTTGAACTGAAGTGTTTGTCTTATACTTCGCTTCACACTAAAGCCGTATTCACGGTGGCGGTTGAACCGCGTTCGCAAGGCGGTTAAGAACCCGGTTGCTTAAAGGGGCACTGACACATCAAAATCATTTTTTTATTATCCGAAACGATTGAAAACGATGCCGGGACATTACCCTCCAAATTTGAAACTTGGGAATTCAGTATTGGTGAATTAAAAAAAACAATTTCCAAATGCCGAATTTGAAGTTCCCGCACGATCCGTGCAAGTGCGGTGAATCAAATTTTGCGGTCTCCTGCGACTCGACTTTCTTTCGGACCTCCGCTCCACGCTATGATGCAAAGTGCCGTTACCACCGCGACCCGAAGCGAGGAGGAGGTGAGTTGGCGGGATAGAAGGGCGCCGGCGCGGGAAAAAACCTGATTTCTTCCCCGACTCGCCGATCATCCTCTCCTCGAGCGCCGCGAGCATCGCCAAGTTTTCCGAGGGAGGATACAAAGCCAGGAAGCGACATCACACCGAACTCTGATTTTTGGTACCTCAAAAGAGGGGCCGTAGTGCGTTCGCAATTACGTTAAAAACATGTTTTACGATTGCCGTTATTAAATGTTATAGAAATGTCGCCTACAAAGCTTCTAAATTTCCTGATTTTTGACGTCACCGATTAAAAGAAGGCAGGAGGCGAGAAGCGGGAGAATCAAACGCCAAAACTAAAAAGGCAAGCACGCGCGCCAGAAACTTTTTTTCGCGATGCGTTTTTTTTTTTTGCGTTTCTATGACTACAACTTGCATCGTTTTAGACAATAAAAAACGACCTTTGTGGTGTCAGTGCTCCTTTAAAGATCCAGCACAATTTAACGCGCGTTTGATGATGAAAACCCGCGGATCCGCTTGTGGGGTATCCACACGAAGGAGAAATCCGCCTCTTTCCTCCACGGATTGCTCATCACGTGAGACATACGTCATCTCTTTTTGACGCCTCGCGGCGCCGTTCTCCTCCGTGGCGGAGGAGCGGAGGCTTCGTACTGTTAGCACGACAGCTCCGCAGGTGGGCGGCGGAGCTGAGGACGGAGTTTCCCGGGTCGTTGACGTCACGACATTCGTCCGCGGAGTTCTCCTTCGTGTGGATACCCCTTTAGAAGTTGCGATTCAAACGCCAGTGGGAATGCACGTTAAGTCGGAGCACAGTCGACATTACGGTCGACTTAAGGTGATCAAGCAGCACCAGATGTGGATCGTCACGGTGTTCGTCTTTGTACGTTTGCAATATCTGGCTAAAGGAATCATTAACAAACAAACAAAAAGTGAAAGACGTTTACGGTTCTTTGCAATGCGAAACTAGAGCGCAGCTCTTGAGGGGAGGGGGAGGGCACGGATGGGAGGGTATGCCTCTCCTCCTTCCTGTATCCTCCTCTCCTCCTCTCCTCATTGCCTCACATTTAGCGCGAAATGTTCGCTAAATTTCCCACTAAATTTAGCAAACATTTCTACGCTAGATTTAGCGGGATATTTAGCGAAATGTTTCCCGCTAGATTTACCGGGAAACTGTGACGTCCCATAATGAAACGCGTGCGGTTACGCCGACGCTGACGCCGCTCAATTCGGAAAGGGGCTCCTAAGAGCTGTGCTCAATATAGATAATGGCGCATTTACTGCGCGCGATTGGTTTAGTGAAGTAAAGACACCCAGACGACCAGCGCCGTGACGATGCACTTTTGGCGCTGCTTGATCGACTGCATCGGATCGTAGCCTGTGCTGCGGTCGAACTTCGTGTGAAACGAAGTATTCGCAACTCCAGCCCGGCGTTTACCCTCTTGCGGATGAGCGAAGAACCAGAGGAGCGGGGAGGACGGCAGAGACAGTGTCAGGGATCATCGGCCTTGGTGCTGGTGTTACCGCATGGCTCTGGTCGGTATGGCCGTGCATTGTGCAGTTTTAACAGAAAAAGCGAGTGCGTTAAGTTATGAATTGTTGTGTTCCGCTTTGCCTCTTCTAAACATCAACGTCCGCATTTTCTTAACGCGTGTCGACATCTCCGTCATCTGTGATATGTTACTGCCCTGACCACTTTGTATTGGTAGGTAGCCATATAAATTAATTTTAGCTCACTGAACAGCTTCAGCGATGAAGCACGCGGGAAAGGCCGAAGAATCAATCCCCGTCTCTTCCGCCATCTTGGAACTAGCTATAAGTCGTTAGAGTTACGAAAAGGGCTAAACACTGGAACCAGACACGTGCTTCGATCAGCGCAAGAGCAAAATTGTGGTGTGAGTGGTGTTCGCAACGGAGGACGAATTGAGAGCCGAACCCACTGGACGTTCCGAAAATGAGTCCCAAAGGACCGGTGCTTTCAAACTGGCAGTCTAACCATATTCTCAAAGTGGATGGGAACGCAAATGCGCTCACAGCCACTTGAGCGCAACAGAAATACCTCTTGAAGCCAAATGCTCGTACCCAGGTCTCTACTGACCTGCCGGTGACTCTCGGATTGAGGTATAAGTCTGTCATAATGCAGGGTAATACTAATAGGCATGTCAGCTAAAAAAAAACTGTTTGCGCAATTTACGGAAATCAATAAATCACTGACGATGCGCGGTTGTTGTCAATACAACTCTGATATACCTTGCGAAGACTAACTACTGCGTCCGCCCGAGAAAACGTTCAGTGGTCTCTTTCTTTTATCGCATGAATGAACCCCGAATTGAAGAACGGCAAAAGTTCCCGGAGTAGGCCAAGTTATAAGATCAGGATTCGTATGTTGTAGCCCAGTACGTTGCCTGAACCGAACTTAAGCAGCTTATTGGTAAGTGTGCTGCGCGAATTGTAAGCGCGATGGTAGTTTCTGCGCAGACCCTCTACTTGCGCTAAATGTTCGTCGCAGCGTCTCATGGTCAGGATGGTCAGGTTGTGTTTGGTGCAGACGCAGGACGCTGGCATTTCGTTCCCTTACTCAGAAAATAATTTTTGATTTTCATATTCAGGAAAATCATTAGACTGGAATGGTTGTTCCCTGCGTACACATTGATGGCGGCTACTTTCCGTTAATATGTGAGCATTCTGCATTATTCTTATTATTCATGCGCTGCAATAAATCAACAAAAAAAACTTGAACATTTGCTCGGGCAGACCTGGTAATTAATTCCGCGAACATAGTGTATACCAATGGAATCCTCCTCAGCATAAATATTTAAAAACTCTTGCATATGCAATGTATTAATCTCTCAAAACGCGCTACCTTTATCCGCTGGAAACTTGCTACATGCGAAGCGCAGCCAGCTTTTCTTTTAGGTTAATATAACTGAAAAAGCGTTGCAACCTATTGTAGAAGGATCACGCAAGTTTATTGTTCCTTTCGAACGGCATTCATAAATACTGCTTTGAATTTCTCAAAGATTTTTACGAGAGATTGCCTAAATATAGCTAACTAGTGCAAGCAGGCATTACCTTGTGGCTGGAGACTAAAATATATATTTTCTTCGTATCTAAGCCTTCACATGATTGTTGTAAAACAGGTGAATTTTACATGTTCCGGGTTATGGTTAATTCCTTGCAAAATGTCGCACAAATATATACATTAGGGACATCATAAAACACCGCTTTTTCGTAAAACGTGGGCTGACGTTCCATTTACCTATGAGCTTTAATACCGATTAGTCATACCTGAGAAAGCCGCCTGAAACGAATCTTCATCCCATATATTTTACCCTGCGGCCCTACCACCATACGACCGTATGTTAGGAGGTTATCAGTAGAAAACAAAAATAACTGTGGGAATATCTAGATATTGATTCGCAGATTGTTTTTCATTATGTAGAATAATACTTATCTAGTTCAACTGAAAATATATATTCACCTGAGACGCGGTATGTTGCACACTACACCATCCATTGAATGCAAGATTCGTGACAAAACAACCGCTGTAATCACCCTGAAAAAGTCCCAGATGAAAATCGTATATTATAGAATAAATATATTTGCACTTAAATGTTTTAGTACTGTATTATTCGCTTGTATCTGCGTCTGTGGAATATGTAGAAAAGCTTAGGACTTATTGGTTCTAAACGAAATTGTGCAATGAATGAAAAGAGTCAAAAGGCTCTTAATATTACAAGCGTAACAAATCCTACTCTCGTAACTGAATGGACACAAACACATACTAAATTGAAAGAAAGTTTGCGTTTTGATCGACAAATGCTTTGCGGTATTTGTCGGTCGAATTATTCGCTATGGAAGAAATGAAAAATAAGCTGGAGGAAAATAACTATTCATGTCATTACGATATTGACCGTTGCTTCTTGCAACGAGCAAAGCATGTGCCAATATACAGATACAAATTGCGACTGTCAAAGACAGCCATTTTATTATTAAAACATCAAGAAAATAGCTTTCAAGGTTTGAATACGAAAGCGTTCAATTTTAAACTTTGGAATTTTGTTCCACCTGTTATAGTTACGTTCGGGTAAATTCCGGCTTTTGTCGACGTGCAGTTTATATTGGTCGAAAAACAAAATCTAACGTTCTTGGCCGATTCCCTGTAGGTCTCTAACTGGCCCCCAATTACGCTACAAGAAGACACAAAATAAGGCGCTTTAAGGCCACCCCTAAACCAATTGATAATAGCTTATTTCGTTATTTCTTTATTTTTTATGTCAGATTAGTGGTTCATTTACCGTTATGGGACAACCTATCGGAACAAGAGAGAGTTTTAGCGAACGGTTTTTGCACATCCGATACGGTTCGATGGGCCCTCCGTTACGAACTTCGCATATGCTACCGCGTAAGAATCGCGTAACATGGCGAATCCTCTTCACCGGGGTGCCAATCAAAGGCTACCATCCTAAAGAACGTCTCACGAGATAACATTGAAGACTCCGAAAAGCTGGCTAACGATGAACGTCCAAAGATCGAACGACAATAGAAAGATACGGCATAGAATTCAATTCCCTTAGAAGCAGGCCTTTATGGTAATCGAGTTACACTCAACCGCCGCTAAACTAATGTCATTCATCAAGCTGGCGAGGAGCCGAAAGCGTGAAGGCAGAGCTGTCGGCCAGTGCGTTTCATTTAATTTTCCCGATGCAAGCCCCCATTAGGGACGTAATCTAAGGAAGCGCTACGGTCGGAGCTCAAAGAGAGATTTAATTAACGGGACATTTCTAGTGCCTCTCCGGCAGATTTAATTTTTATCCCGGAAATGGATACGCTGGGGCCATCAGATTTGTAGCGGAGGGCCCGAAATGCATTTTCTTGATGCTGCAGTTTCCTGACATCGTACAAAACAAAATTATGAAATCCTTACGGAAAAGCAAAACCGACGTCTGGAGAGTGCCTATATAATAGTCGGAAAACACTCAGTTAAACGTGCCAACGTCATCGGAATGCAAATTTAAGAGGAACATGTGAATATAGGAGGGAGTGAGTAGCGGTTTTACCTTCATTATAAATCTGAACGCTGTTCTTACTGTCAACATGATTGCATTCATTACAACATGATAAATTCCTCGAAGTAATGTTTAATCTAGAGGGAGAATCGGACACGAATAGAATAGAAGGGGGTAAACGATAGGTACTTTAGAACTAATAAATATGTCAGATATTTGAAGCAGTAAGCTCCTAGTTAGAGTTTGTGTTCTGCGGGAATTATTTTTCTGGAAGTTGAGGGCATTGGTTCGGGGTCAATTTCCCCACAGATTTAGTATTTTTCGGCGAGAGTATTTCCTGTCGAAAAACCGTCGACATTTACCGTGGCTTACATGTTAAAGAAATCAGGACACTGAAACGAGATTCCGCAAATTCTAGGGAGCATGGCAGGTATGTATGAGCCGAATACTTGGAAAACTTTTTTTATACCGGAAAAAGAATGAATTGAGGTAAACGGTGTGGTTCCCAAAGAAATATGCCCCATCGCGCACAATTTGTATATCGAAAATTTACTAAAAAATTACTGAACCCTATTTAAAGTACAAGGATGATAACTGTTACTAGTCAATATAAAACCGTTTTACGATAACGCTAGAGCGCACTCTACGTGTTCAGTATTACCAACAATATAAACACGTTAAAGTTGCCCGAGAGGCAGTGAATGAGACAGATAAAAATCACGTCACTTTGTCCGCTTGGAAGCTGAGTCGTTTCACCTGGAGAAAGGAATGCAAGATAAAAGAACTGTGGTGAGCATGTAGCGGCCATATCATTGTCAAGTTATGGCTACGCATTTTTTTGAGCGAAATATTTTAAACACGCGTGTTTCATCTGCAGTAGCAACACTAACGCACCATTTATAAACGAATACTGATTACTCCCACATCAGCACCGGCCACTGCGTATGTGCCGTAACCGGCGCGTACATAGTGCACCCAGCGTTTTCAGCGCCACCACAGCGCCATTATAGTTGAAGTGAAGGTGTTGGTGAATATCATTTTAAGGCAAATTTGTCTGCAATGTATGTAGACCTTTGGATTGCTTATCACCTAAGCGAAAAATGCTGAGTCACTGAGCTGGGGGCACATGCGCAGCTTCCGATATACCGCACAGCAGATCAACAGCGCATGCTCAGAAGACGTTCCACAGCCTAGCAGACAAGGATGGCTGCGCGCAGAAGGCGATTTTTCGCAAACGTCGATAAAAAAGTTAGCTAAAAAAAAACGCTTTACCAACGTACGAAAAAAAAATAATGCGGGGAAAAAGTGTTTGTCGTTGCGGAGAGAGTAAATATTTCATTTTCGATTGCTTCGAATGCACAGCTTCAATTTGCTTTCGAGTACACGCTCCAGCTGAGGAGCAGATCCGTTATATAAAGAAGAAAGGAAAAAAAATCACTTTGTAGTGTTGACGTATTTTCTTGTTTCAGGTCGGTGCTATGAAGAGCAATATTTTGTGCTTCCGCTCCGAGGAACTTTCTTCGAGCCTCCAACAATACAAAGCGAGACTTGGCTGGAGGGGAACGAAACGCTGACAGCGCCTAATAAGCGAGGCTCCGAATGGCGCGAAAGTGGCTCAGAAATATCGGGGAAGAAGGGCGAGAATAAACGGAAATGTACTTAGGTAATAAAGCAAAAAAAAGACGGAAAAAAAAAACAAGCGCAGTCCTGACGCATTATGTTTTTGACAGTCAGCAAAAAGAAAAAAAAATCAAGTGAGGAAATCAAAATGTGTAAAAGCTGGTGGGCAGTGCGAACTATTCAACGCAAAAGACAAAAGAAAAGGAAAGAACCAAACCCGGATATGTGTCACCTGCAGAATGTACGATTTTCCACTTGCCTTGTTTAGACGTGCGAAGTTACGGCAATGAACGTAATTAATTTTTTTATAGATTTCTAGTTGATATAGAAGGAGAAGTTTTGCAGATGTGTACGTATAGTGGATTGCACAGTGTGAACTGTGTAAGACTTGAGATTATTTACAATGTAATTTAACGTTGGGTAGCCAGATAGTCGTCTAGGAAGAAAAATAGTCATATTTGTTGATTACATAGTGTAGTGACAGAAGTTATGATAATGAGGATTACGCATTGCTTTATATTGCCGCGTCTTCGGTGACACCATCCTGTAGGGCAGGCCGAGAAAGCGTGAAGAGGAGTTAGCATCTGGTGATAAGTAGAAACCGTCAAGTAATTCAAAGTAAAGCTTCCCGCGATTACTAAACTTTTCGACAAAAATGAGCGAAAGACATTATCCTAAGGCTGCAAGGGCAATTATTTTTGCGTCGCAAATATAATTCACTTTCAGACACTCGGTGGGATATAAACGGCTCGCTTTTAGGTGCGATTATTTGAAAGGTATATCACTCCCCATGTTGCAAGCTGCCCTCGCAAGCTGCCGCCGCAAGCTGCCGTCGCAAGCTGCAGCGGCGACGACAGCTTGCGACGTGGGGAGTGACATCACTAGACTTTCATATATAAAAAGAGGTTTTGGTATGGTGAATTTACTTTTCTTCGGTCAATAATTTGGTAGAGACCCCTTTGCTGTTTACAAGCATGCATTGCTTCCTGCGTCCGAATCGACATCCGGTCGCCCCGTCTTTGCAAGCCTGCCGAGCTTGTTTATGTCACCAGAGCTAGAAAGTATAGATGCTACACGTGCATCAGAATTGTAAATTTAACAAGGGGCCTTGGCTGGACAGTTTAATGTGTTGAAGGAGGCAAGTTTGTTTACAAGAATACTTATTCGAAAATTATTAAGTGATCTCGCGCTTCTTCCTTCTTTTGTCGTTCACCTGGAGAATTGGGGGTTAAACGTTTCATCGACATTTCAAGCAGCGGTGTTAGGGTGGGCTTTGTTCATTCTTTTTAGGAACCGGAAGTCCTTTGGGATGTCAAAGGGTGGAGCACCGCCTGGTGGCGTTTGCAATGAAAACGATGTAGTGCTGTGGGCAGTCGTTGCAGGTGATACCACAGCTTCGCTGGCCAACCACCTTCGCATCGTGGATTGGAGTTCCGGCTTTTTAGAAAACACATTTATATTCCAAGTGCTTCATTCCACACGCCTATGTATACTAGTCATAACCGTGTCTCTAGACTACGAAAACCTTGGCAGTTGATTTTGTATTTTCCTAATTTGTGACAGTCATTACTCGTTTACTTTAAGTTTTTAATTTTCTTGTAGATATTTCAACACCTCTGGCTTTGTAAAATGCACGCTTTAGAATGAAGGTAACCAACTGTGTGTTCTTTGCACCTTGCTGATAAAAAGTGGAGGTAAAAAGAGGATTATAAAACAAATTTACTCACACTCATAGTGCAATATCTGCTTTTTGATTCCGTGGATACCTATAACAAACTTCATTGCTGAAAAGAAATATTCGGCTACATTTGTGCAGCTGTAAACGACTACTAAACCACGATTTAAAAGTAAGGAAGGAAACAAAATACGTGTTTTCCTCAGTGCCATATTCAAACCCCTAAAAGCAGACGACAGATATTACAAAGGTGTAAGCACCATACACATAAAACGAAAAACAGCAAAACATTTAATGACTACTAGATGCATGCAACTGTATACTAGTATCGTATTAAAAATACAACAGAAGCTGGCGAGGATAGTTCTGATTTGTAAAATGTTCGAAATACTGTATATTAAACAATTTCTTTATGACATGTCGCTGCCCTCAGCACTGTGATCGTTAAAAAACTTTGTGTATAAAATAATATAAATTAAAATATTTTCTCTGGAAATTTTGTTACGAACGCAGCCAATACAACAAACCACAGGGTGTACATTTCTTTTAAAAACAACAACAACTGTTGTGCATTAGCTTGTAGACGCCATTACATAACACGCAGAAGTGGCACTGAAAGCACACGGTTTGCTAGTTTATTCACGTGGCGCCTTTTTTTTCTCTCAAATAAACTTGCATTCTGCGAGTGGGCCATTGACTATAATCCAGTAGCTTTGCCACCGCTGGATTTAGTGCTAAACCTGGACCGTTGCCACATGGCAAGGCAATAAAAAGTGTTGCGCATTTCAAAAGCGTCTAGGTTCCAGCACGCTACACACCATTTCCGTCAACGCTTGAATGCCATGAAAAGCGGGAAGCGTATATTGCTTTAGAAATCACCGTACGCGAGATACGAAACGAATAAATGCGTTACCTCCGAGTTAAAACTAAACTTAGACTTTAAAATACCGAGTTTAGTAAACTCAAAGCATCCGTGACTATCCTGTTTTCAATAAAAAAACAAACAACAACAACAACAACACATTATTGAAGAAAATATAGCCACGCCCGCTGATTTTCCAAGAATGAATTTTTTTTATAGAGTGAAGGAGGTTTACACTACGCTCTGTACGAAACTTGTATTTCACTAGTAGGAATGGTGTATAGGAATTGTTTCACTAGTAGCCATACAATGAAATAAACATTAAACATACGAAGCACGCCCTTTTGATGTCAAGCTGCTTCTTCCAAGTGACTGCAGCAATCATTGATTTGTTGGTGGAGACAGATATTAATTACATCGCCAATGCGCAAAATGTACAATCTAGCAAGCTTCATTGTTTCTCTAAAGCAATGTTCACTGAATAGGTTCACATATAATTAGGACGAGGTTTACTCCGGTTTATTTAAGGAGTTCCGAGGAAGTTTCACGAGGTCCCGTTTCCCCAGTCCCGTAACTGAAGAACCACCTTCGCAATCAATAATCTTCTAGCCTAATTAAGATAGACCTACGCTGCTACAGCCGTCTATGTATAGTGCCACACACTGCTCCGCGAGCTTTGACGAGCCTGCTTGCCGTGGCCTGATCCTCGATTCATTGATCGATTATGTACGCGAGCGGGAAGTTGGCGCACTTTGGGGTTGTACGACATGTCATTTTAGTAAAGCTCTGCAACTTAAAACTGGAAAGGATTGGCCCCGAGGTGTTCCCAATGTATTAGGCAGAATAAATTCCGCTGTGAGCGATCGTTAAGGGAAAGAGGGAGAGGTTTTTGGCAATGGGCTCTGGCCGGTTTCACTGCGTCCGTGGAAGAACTAAATATTCATTTTCAATCAGAGGACAGTAACGGTAGCAACCTTAAGATTTACTCCTTGGTAGTGCATCTTAAGAAAAAACCTTAGTCACTTAAGGAGTGGATGTGAAACAGAAACACCCTCGCAGCAGCCGCGCTCTCATAGGACGCGCTCAGCTATTACGGTCCAGTCGGGGAATTAACTCCGAACAACAATACGACCATGAGGATACATAATACAACGTTGCGCAACAAGAGGAAAACGAATACACCCTTACTTAATGTTCTTTCCCTCATAATTAGGTCCTCATCAATGCAAGTGGGCAAAATGCCGTCTCTGACAACGTGACTAACTCTGGGTCATTTAAAGTAAATTGGGCGATAGCCGCAGCGTCTTTATCATTCTATTTGTCGATAGAAGCTATTCGGGGTGTTTCACTTCCTAAAGGGTACAAGAAATAGCGGAAAAACGAAGAGATATAGGTATATGGGCAAAAACAAATTGAGGATTTTTAAGTGCTAATGCAACCTTAGAAGTTTTTCGTTTCGTACGCTTGATGTAATTTTGAAGAGCACACTCCCGCGTGACCCTCAATTTAGATATGGCAGGAGCGTGCTTCTGACTACTTTTTTAAGGAGGCGTACGATTGAAGTACAGATCTGGTAGAAAAAAATAAATCAATGAAGAGCGCCGCAATTTATTGCCATATATGTTATTGTAGGTTCAATCAAGAACAATCATTCATCGCACATTCAAATAAAGGCCAGTTCACACTCTTGCAACCGAGTACCACCGAGAAAAACGAGACCTGTTTAAACCTCTTAAAATTTCTTAGGACGAGAGAACACACTGGCACGCTCGCGCCATCTGTGCGGTGACCCTGGAACTGCATTTCACAAGAGCGAAGGTTTTGCGGGATTTGCGACGTCAAATGTGCGTAATACCGATAAGAAAGGCTCGTTTATAATGTTGACAAACGTTTTTCGAGCCAAGAAAGAAAGGATAATGCGCGAGAGAAATAGAAAATATGCCGGACGACCAAGTTTACATTGCTACCCGATAGATGGCGCTAGTGTGTCCTCTCGTTGTAAGAGGTTTCAAGACACCCAGTTCTAAGAGTTCGCAAGAATGTAAACGGGCCTTAAGACGTCTTTAAAAAAAATTGTGTGCAGTTGCAGGATTGTTTTAGCATGGGGATATAGCTGGAGGTTGAGCACGTCTATATTATATATTATAGTATACGGCGACACGAAGAGAAATAATGAGACATGTATACGATAACTTTTACATTGATTTTGTTTCTTTTACAGTGGTTAGATACCTAAAGAATATTGCCATACAAATTAAGATATAGCTCGAACTAACCTTTAGTTTTCAAAAAAGTGATTTAAAACTCCTTTACTACAAAGGACATTAATGTGAGCTGTGAATTCTTTGTATATTTATTTATTTCTTCGTGTAAATCTAATAATTACTTAAAAGCGCATAAAATCCATGACATATTTGTAATGTACTGTATGGAGGAGTCTGAATCTTTCGCTGTTAAAAAGATAACATTTTTGTTTTATTTGTTCTAAATATCGCACAAAATACAAGGTTAATTATAATTATAAAATACCGAGCGCACACTGATTTGGGCATCGACGATACGGTATCATTAAAATCCCAGCAGTGTAACCGTCCTCAGCTCACGGCCAAATCAGAGACTGGATGACTTACATACAGAGGCACTTACCGCCTCCGTAGATACCACGGAAAATACCAGACTCACGTATTCCGAACGAGCAGGGTAGGATAACGGTCGAGATTGCAGCAATCTAAAAAAAAAGAAGGCTTAACTGCATTGGTGGCGTCGTATAACTGGTATTATTCCCCAGTGGATGGCTGAGGCGTGCCCGATGCCCCTCCCTGGTTTGACCGGCTCGTGGGCTCCATACACAAAAAAGCAAGCCACCGTCGTAAAACAAAACAAATCCGCTTAATAATTCAACGGTTCCACTCGGCTGCGTTGTAATAATCGGAAGAAAAAACTTCAGGAACATTTACAGCATTGAGAAGGAAAATACAAAGAGCAGATTGAGACGACGTTACCCAGTGTGTCAAAACACGCATTTCGGAACGGTTGATTTTTTTTTCGTGAGTGGGGGCCGGGGGGGGGGGGAGGGGGGGGTGCATTAATTGTGATTTATGTTTGTAATTAGCACGTACCAAATATTTTTTTAAATATTTTTGAGAAGGGCATGCGTGTTTGCCCAGTTATATGGGAGATGCCACCTTCCACTTATATTTACTAAACTTGTCCGAAGGCGGAAATGTACGCACAGTTCACCTGTCAAAATAATAGTCTGATCAGGTATGTGACGTGATAAAACATACTCATAAAATCCAGACTGGGAAGTTCTTTTTTTAAGCGAGTTATGTAACAGAAGGGAGCTTGAGTGGCTCTTGCGTACCGTTAAAACTTACATTTTCGACCAAACGATAAATGCAAAACAAAACGAAGAGAACACGTGTGCCATGACCACGCAGTTTTGGCGCTGCCTGATTCGCTACATCGTAGTGTGGACTGCAGCCGGACGTAAAGTGAAACGGAGATCAGTATTCGCTCTCCAATATGGAGACCCGATAACGATACAATGAACTCGCAAAGGCATTAGAGGCACTCGCAAAGTATCATGTACGGTTCAAGGGAATGATCAAAACGATGCACTAAAACTTCCTAAAATCAATGCCTCTTGAAACCTTGAAAAAAAAAACCTTCGAAGCATTATTGTTCGTTAACTCCAGGATCTTAACATGCGACCGGAATGGACAGCGCTCATCTACCGTCTTTACGATGGTAACACGGTTAGAACCCAGCTCGGTGAGGGTACGTCTGAGGAGGTGCTGGTGACGAGGGGCTTGCGGCAAGGATACCCACTATCTCCGCTCTTATATATGCTCTACGTGACCACTCTACAGAGGCAGCTCATCCAATCAGGGCTGGGCTTTTCTCTAACTCACCTGGAGCATGGCGAGACCGTCAACTGGGTTCTGCCGGGACTAACTTATGCAGACGATGTGGTACTGACTGCGGCATCAGTGGCTGAAATGCAACAACTTCTTGACATATGCACTCATGAGGCTATGGAGCTTGGCTTGAGATTCAACGCGGGCAAGTCAGCGGCGGTTGTGTTTTCAGGCTCCCTCGAGCCAACACTCGGCAGCCTTCGCCTCGGCGGATGCGATGTGCCAATACTCGACTCATATAAGTACTTGGGCATCACACTGTCAAATGCGGCAGAGTACCTACAAGACCACCACACTTATCTTCGCCACGCAGGCACACGAGGAGCCAACAATCTCCGTAAGCGAAGCCTTTGGAGCGGCAATCGGTTCATTGTGTCCCGGGAGCTCTGGAAAGCGGTAGTAGTACCTGGACTGACATTTTCAAATGCCGTAGTATGCGTTCCCGGCGATGTCCGAGCCCATATGGAACGCCAAAAGAGAGAGATTGGACGCCAAACATTAGGCTGCCACGGGGGGTCGCCAACGAGGCAGTGCAGGGCGAGCTGGGCTGGTCCTCCTTTGAGGCTCGGGAGGCGACCAGCGAAATTACCTACTACGGCCGTCTTCGCCATATGGACAGCTGCAGGTAGGCCAGGAGATTGTTTATGTACACTCACCTGACGGGGCTGCGGAAACGCTGGCAGAAGCGCCTTCATCAACTTGAGCACAACTATGGCTTTTTTTCTGGCCCCGTTGAAGCGTCATCAGAAAGGGAATGGGCGTCAGAGGTTAAGAAGAAAGTCCGTGACAACGAGGCCCAACAATGGCTCCGAGACGCACAAACAAAGTCGACGCTCCAAGTGTACCTGACCCACAAAACAACCATCGCATCGGAAGCACTGCTGTACGACAACGGCTGTACAACACTAGAGCGCACGACACAAGAGCGCCGGCAGTAGAGCGCCGACAGCAGAGCGCCACGACGTTAGCGCGCGCGACACTAGAGCGCCGCGACGTTAGAGCGCGCGACACTAGAGCGCCGCGACGTTAGAGCTCGCGACTCGAGAGCGCTGCGACGTTAGCGCGCGAAACTCTAGAGAGCTGCGACGTTAGCGCACGCAACTCGACAGCGCAGCGACATTAGGGAGTTTTCGTAGATCGTGTCCGCTGTACCGCAGCGTTCTCTGCAACCCGCTATGAGATCCGGGACTCTGCAGGAATGGCTAGCGCCGCGCATGCACAGTTGCGGCGTCTTTCTTCTGGAGAGCACAGCGGAGCGGGGAAAACGGTCTACGAAAACTCCCTGTTAGCTCGCGTGTCCTTAGAGCGCCCATCACGAGAGCGCACAACCAGTCCGGCGCGAGTGGCCCGACCGGACCGACCACTTGTTCCGGCATCGCGTATTTTATGTGAAATTGGCAGGGATTTTTGCCGCGGAATTCAGCAATGACTCCGAAATGAGTCGACGAAATATTTTGCGTGTGGCAAACCAAGAAGTGTTACAAAAAGCTGACAGCAAAAAAGAAAAAAGGGATATTGGTAGTGTGCATTTTCGTAGAAAAAAACATTGCAGTTAACCTAGCTTCATTACTTCATTGATTTTGTATATCACGGATTTGCAGGGGAGGTTTTCCTCTATCCGTCAAAGACTGGAAAGATCTGCATCCGATAAAATTGCGCTGAGCTTTCCCTCGATGAGTTTCTTACTGATACTTTTTGAGCGGTAAGCTTTCTTCATTACGGACATGGAAGTCAGAATACCATATAAACTGACGTCGAAATAGCCACCAAATAGACTGGAGGCCAAATGCCCATCAAGAATAGAGTAAATATAGCGAAAAGTAAACTATTTAGAGTATATCCGAGAGCTGTACTGTAACAGGATACCTTGCTGAGCTGGTTGGTTGAACGACATGATGAGAAACAGCGCAAAAGGGACAGGACACAAAGTAGAAGAAGGACACAGGACATACGCTGACTAACAACCAAATATTTAGTAGAACTTCCACGCGCGCACAGTGACACGCGCAAGCACATGCTCTTCTTTTTCTTTCGAAAGAGATAAATGCCAGTAAAGAAAACCTCGATAAAAAGGTGAGAGGAAAAAGAAACTTCTACAGTGGCACTAGAAGAACGTGGCGATTCAGCGTATGTCCTGTGTCCTTCTTCTACTTTGTGTCCTGTCCCTTTTGCGCTGTTTCTCATCATGTATATCCGAGAGGCGCACCGCAGCGCTGTGAATAAATCTTAAGCTCCCTGCTCCACTCAACTGCAAACTTTCCCGGTACCTATATGCCCCAGCCCACTCCCCGTTGTTATCAATATATCAAAAATCACCAATGCTTCGATCCGATGAGTCGCACAATATTGTTCTGTCTGTGGAGCCGCGGGTGCATCCCACATTTTGCGGTGTTCGCTCAAATGGGGTGCGCTCTCGTGTCGCGCGCTCAACTGGTCGTGCGCTCTCGTGTCGCGCGCCCAAATGGTCATGCGCTCTCGTGACGTGCGCTCTAGTGTCAAGCGCGCTACTGTCGCAGCGCCCTCGTGTCGCGCGCTCTAACGTCGGCGCTCTAGTGTCGCGCGCTCTAAAGGCGCTCTCCCTACGACAACAGCCTGGGCAGCCGCTTGTTGTCTGAGGCGCGCGCCGCGGCCCTCCGGACACTATTTTATAGACGCCGGTTTGATGCTACGGTGACCTCGAGCGCATGTCGGGTCTGCGGAGGCTACGATGAAACGGTGGAGCTCGTTGTGCTAGATTGTGCGCGACTTCAGCCGTCCCGGTGCCCACGCCTGCAGAGCCCCTTAGTGCTCGCTGAGGCGTTGAGCTTCACAATTACTGAAATCGGGCGCAACCAAGCAGACTACTCAGATGCACAAAGCTCTGCAGCTACGCAGACAAAGGGGCCTTCTAGCGGCCGGCACAGGCTTGTAGTGGCCACCAAACGACGACTTGAAGATTGGTGGAATAAGATCCACCTCAGGGGGCACTAAGATCTCCTCGCTCCCAGGCTTGGGCACGAACTTAGTTCGCGCTCGCCCGTTTCAAAGGGAACAAGCCGCGTCCTCCTCCTCATCATCATCATCATCATTGTAGGTAGGTTTTGTCATATGTGCGAGTTCTTTATGAACGTCTCCCAATATAGGATAATTTGATGTCTTTTTGTCTCAAGGGTGAAAACATCCTTCGCGACGCTGATTACCGCCAACGGGCGACGAACCAAAGTCACATCAACAAATACCTTTGGGTTATAAAATCACGTCGAAGCATGGTCAGCAATACGGGCTAAAGTTGTGTCACGACAGTTTTGCGTGCCCTTCGAGCAGACTAAGCAATAATTAGGCGTAAAAATGGCTGTGCAAACGCGTCCGTGTGTCAGGACTTTCTACCCTAGGGTTGTCAACGCTCCTCTTGTGCTTTATTTTGTCCTTTTGCTCAGTTTCACCTACCCCCCCCCCCCCAAACAAGAAAATAAAAAAAAACATTACGCGGCATCACAGTACACGCAAGTCGCAAAATAAAATCTCCCCGTAAAATACTTCTCTTTATTTTATTTTTTTGCGCAATACTGACGTTGCGAGTTTCATTGGAGCGATTGGGAAACATGCATATATCGGAATCGATCCTAACCCAAAAAAATGAGTCTCAGCGCGCTTTTTTGACATACGTGCGTCCTATCCAGGAAGTTAAAAATGCCTTTCGTAAGTTCAGTGTTCTTTTGAAGCGATTCCTATACATGATTTTATACTGCAAGCAAGTGCTGCTAATCGTAATAAAAGAAACGAATTTAGGTGGAGCGAGGGTTTTTTAAGATGTCAGCTAATATAGATTTACGTACATAAAAACCAGAAACACCACAACCCTACGATGTTTCACATCTGAAAGCTTGCGTGGTAAGTATACCGAACTCAAAGCAACCCCAAGTTGATTTAAAACGAGATAATCCAAATGTGCCTCTCCCTGTCTTTGTGATTTCCCCCTTGGCCCAGTAGGACGGGATTTCAAGATGTTCAACAGTGAAATTGTAAATTTGTTTTTTTTACGTCAACGCATGATATGGCGTGCACCGTGTCAGTGTCGAGATGGAAAACGAAAACATATAAAACAGAATTTTTGCGAGGATATTCCTTGGCAAATTTGACGCGACATGCATATAAGCTTTGTATTTTTGGTTTGTTACTGCGTTAGCACTTTGCAGCTTGATTTTGAAGCTAAATGAATCTGGATAGCGGCAATGAGGCAAAAACTGTTGCGTCAACCCTTCCCAAATTGGTTCCGCCTTAAGAAGTCTTCAAAGGAGAACACGAAGGGAGGGATTCTAAATCCTTTGGCTTTATGCGATTGTGTGCAGCCTAATGGCAAGCAAACGACGAGGCGACCCGCTTTGCGCTGAGCCGCCCATTTATCGTCACCCCCGTCACGCCCGTTAAACAATCAGTAATCTACTAAATGGCGCGTCCCTTCCTCGAGAAAGTGTTCCGCGGATCAGCTTTTCTTCTTTTTAGGGGTAATAAATTAATCATCCTACTCCCTCTGTAATTTGTGGTACTCTGCTTGTATACAAATGCGAATGATTGGTTTCTTCTACGTATATATCAATCACCTTCTTTGCCGCTACATTATGTATTCAAATCGGTTGTCCAGTAGCATTCTTTAATGTCTTCGGCAGGTCAGGAAGAGCGCATGTTTGGACAGATACTGCCGCATGCACAAAATGGGTGGTGCACGAAAGCACCTGATGTCAAAAGCCCCATGTCATATGCCCCGCGACAAACGCCCCGCCCGTTTTGCCCCGCTTTCAAAAGCCCCAGTTTCAAAAGCTCCTGACGCGAATCCCCCGTGTCAGGTGGCCGGGTCGTCAGCGGGAGGGCGGAGCATTCTGCTTTTAAGTAAGAGACAGTAGGTGTACATGCGAGCTTGTGTAACAATTATGCCGTATCTTGGGACTCAATGAAGAAATAATCGGATAAAGCTTCCCGTTCTTCAGGCGTACACTATACACATTCACGTCTTGTGACGTTAGAATTGAGAACAAGCAGAAAATATCAGTCACTGGCAAAAACATTTAAAGTTACAGTTTTTATGAATAAGCATTGAACCAAAGCTTTCGTTGACTCTGAAGCACACGCGGATTCACAGTTCCGGCGGTTCTGTCAAAACTGTTAACCCGCAGCTCATGGCGCTGTACTTGTTACGTATACAGCACCAAACACCAATTCCATTCGTACGTTGTCCTAAAAATATTTGTATCCATCTAGGTGGATAAAGTCTATAATTCTACGTCTGAGTATACCTCTATGACAGCAGGGTGCATCGCTGGTTATGCAGATTTATGCAATTGGCCACTTGTAGTACGTCATTCTAAGTTTTTCTGTGGTTCATGTTAACCTTATTTTGTTGTTTCTTTCACTTAAAAGAGCCTTTGTAGACCCTCAACGGATTAGGTAAAGACATAGAACAATGCTGGTTGAAGCGCGAAGAGGGTAGGACGGGGGCAGTGAGGGCGGGGCTTTTGGCACGGGGGGGAGGGGGATACGGGACGGGGTAATTGAACGCGGGGTTTTCGAAACGTGGGGCTAATGACGCGGGGATTTTGCGACGGGGATTCTGTACGCGGGGCAATCGTGCTACACCCGCACAAAATATGTACGATGGAAATAAGTTTTTGTACGCATACAGCACTAGTTTCTTTTTTTTTCAAGTTGGTATTTTGTAAATTTTTGTTGTAAAGGGTATTAAATTTACATTTATATTATGCAGGGTAATAATATTGATATTCGAGGTATATCTACGTGAGGATGCTTGATATTAAAAGATGCATAATGCCCACTTCATATTTTAGGATGCAGTCCTTGCCGCTGATCGAATTCTCCCTTCTGGAAACGACCGTGTCGTTCACATCTGTTGCTGCCCGCCGTGCATGCGTGGCTCCGGGCCCCTCGTAGCTAACCGGAAAGCACGAGACCTCAAGCTACATTCTGCTCTTGCGTGTCGTTCATCTGCCTATAAGTCCGACTGATTCCTAGCTGCCTTTAGCTCCAGCTGTCGCTCCAAGATGATAAGCATGGACGAAGCAAGGAGCTTGATCTACCATAACTTCCCTGCTACTGCATATGAAGTAGGCTAGTGTCCGGAGCGAAGAAAAGGTCCTCAGCCTTTCCTAGCGGGTACGAGAATGCAAAACGACAGTTCATCTGTAATTTTACGACACAACTTAACCTTGCAGGCTCTGCCTCTGCAGTTCAGATGCCTTTGTCGTGAGGAGGCACGTCTGCTGCGCAGCGAGACGGCAGGGAGGCATAATGGGCGCCATTCAAAAATTGGACGCGATGTGGAGGTCATCAATCATAGTTTCCGCCTAACATTTTATTTGTCTTGAGGCAAGCAAAACCTTTTGACGCCCGGCGTCGAAATTCGCGCGGATCATCTCGTGGACCCTCGGATATGCACAGTGCACTCTTAAGCATTGAGAAAGTTTAATAGTTGTGGTTTTCAAAACCGGTTGCATTAAGGTCCGATCTTTTATTCGAAACCTTTTCTTCGAAACGTTTTCTTCACTTTAAATTCAAATCTACAGCGTGAAGCAAGTGAATCGATGACTGTTTGAAGGGACAGTATAAATCGGTTGTTTAACATATCAATCTAAGACTTGTACAGAGAAGGCAGAAGAACGTGCAATAACCCTCTAACAAATAAATTCCGCCCGCCCCCCCCCCCCTCAGCAAAAAAAAAAGTTTCTTAGAACTTTAATTTTGTTTAGAAAGAAATGGTAAGAAAGAGGGTCGATGCACAAGTTGTCTCTTACTTATCTAGCAGGATCACGTAGAGCACTTGCAAGCTGCTTAGGTTTCGAAGCATCAAATGATATTGAAGGCGAAATGTTGTCACCTTTCTTCCATTCGGTTTTATTTTAGAGCATTCGCTTCCGCGACATTCCAGTGGCTTCAGATTGCTAACCGGAGATACTTTACATAAGTTCTTCATGAAATGAAGGGCTCTCATCGTCTACATTTTATTCCGAAAAGTGTTGGAAGTATGAATCGGAAGGGCCAGTGTTCCCATTGGTACTACCGCCAGAGTGGTCGGTATGCGAAGTGAGCATCACGCGCATACCGCGGAGCGTCTAATTTGAAAGCTAGACATAGCCCAGCAATGCGAAACAATGTGCGACTTTAACGTTTATAGTTCACAAAAAAAAATACAAGAAATAGAGATCACCTCTTTTGGAGTGCGCAGTTTCGCGTTTACGCGGGCACTTTCAGCTGTGTAATCCCGGCAGAACATGTACGGCGACGACCGTCAAAGGGTTTAGGTTATAAAACTTTCATTAAACTTATCCTTACCTAAATAAAATTAAAAAAAAAACAGAAATTTGGAAACAGAAACTTGGAGCACAAGGCGTCTTCTTTCACGCAATTCGAAATTATATATCTGGTTGAAACAGGTGTCGTGCACGCGAAGTCACTGCGAAAGGTGAATTTATAATTACTGAAGTTATCATGAAATATTATAATACACTAGTAAGGGCGATGTAGGTTTTCGTGTAGATACATTTCATTGACATAAATAAAGTGTAAGAGAGGGAGGAAAATTCGACCATTAGTGAAAACCTTACCCCAGGGCTTTGTATAATCCGATTCAACTGGAATTACTGGCTGAATAATTGACTTACCTAAGCTGACGTGACTGATTTTGCAGTCATGTCAGTTCAAACAAACACATACTTAGCTTGAGAAATTCCTACGGTTTTTGTGCCGGGCTTATTACCGATGTCGTTTGGTTGTCCGAAATTGGCGAATGTTGTTCAATTAAAAAAATATATATATATATATATATATATATATATATATATATATATATATATATATATATATATATATATATATATACACAGTGTGTTTCACGAAAGGTGAACAAAGTCAATACTGTAAAAACCACGCTTCGCAAAAAAAAAAGAAGGCTTATGTCGTTTTGGTTTTGGGCCAGGGGCCTATTTAGGAAAATTATTAAAGTCCTGGATAATTATACTGTTAATTATTTGTTGCGTAATTAACTTTTGAATATTGTGTTTAAGGCCATGGTTTCAATTAGAAAATTCCTTAGCATCATCAAAAAACACTAAATAAACAAATTGCAGAACGATAGAAGGCACGCCAAACATTTTACGGCTTTTTGAAAAACCGCACAAATTCGACGGGTTTTAAAGTTTAGCTTTGCTATTGGAGGGCGTCTCGGCCCCGACGGCACCGTCGGGCCGTCGGCACTGCAGTGCCGACGGTGCGGCACTGCAGTGCTGTATCGTCTACAGTCCCTCGATAGTTCTTTTTACAGGTATCAAGTATCACGAACATTTACTAATCAATACAAATGACAATTAAAGCACCTCGCGCTGGAACAAAATGGCGTCGTTCAGTTGAGACTTCTGCTGTACGCCGCCATGCGCTTCCTAAAACCTGCCCCCTAACGCAGTCTGCGTTTCAAGAATGTCGCTACTCGTAGGAAGCTCTTATCTAGGAACTTTAGGATCATGCACGAGCCATGGTGGGTGACAAGGGTGACAAGCGTGCGTCAGCATCTGTTTACGCGCGGTAAAAAAGCGTGTAAAAAACAACAAAACAAATTTAAATAAAGGAGAGAAAAATGCTTCTCGCGCTTTCAGAGTCTTATCAAAACGATGAGAATGTTTTTCTTGTTGCTTTTTTGTTCCTTGTTTTCTTTTTTCTCGAAAATTTATATCAACCATTGAAATTCTTCCAGCTTTTCGTCATTCAGCAATGTGAAAGAGCGTAATGACGCACATCCAAGACACGCTTTAAAAATATTCGGTCTTGCTCGCGAGAAGCGCTGCCCAAACTTGAGAGCTACAAGCTTTTATTTGATTCTTTGTGCCAGAATTTATTTTGCGTACTTAACAAAGGGTCACGGTATATATAAATAAATGAATAGCATGTCATCGTGTCCCATTTTTTAAATGACAGCTGATATGATGGCAGGAGAGTTAATCGTGCTCCAGGAACGTAAGATAATCAGATATGGGTTTTTCATGATGGTGCAATTAAGCATAAACAGATAAAAAAGAAGCAATTACGACCAGGACTGTTTGGCATTACGTCACTCTTGATTTTGTAAACAAAGTGAAAGTGCTGTTTCTAACGTAATTTGTCATTACGGTGCAAATATGGGTGCCATTCTTTTCATAAAGGTGAGATTTACATTGTACCAACAACATTGCTAATTGGTTTTGCTTGCTTCACCGTAGTGTACTCAGCGAAAAACAACAGTGACGTGGCGAACACATAATGAAGAAAAGGGAACCCGGCAAAGATATTAAGTGAAAAACTTAAGTTCCTGAGTGTTTGAACAGAAAACATCCACTTAACGGGTTTTCCAGCGGAGTTTTTGCAGCGTCTTGATTACAGTTATCTGCAAGTAATTAACAAAGATGTGGCGAAATAAAAAAGATTGTGGCTGCTGCTATGTTTGTAGTTGCTGTTCTCTTCAATTCCAGAGAAGCACTCCCCAATTTTTGTTGTTTCACCGACTAAGTGGTTATAGACCCATTTCTAAAGACTGCACGCTTTTGGCAGCCGTAGAATCCCTGCACAGTGGCAGACTAAAAGCGCCACGTCATGGAACACATTATGCGTTTAGTCTGATTACAGGGCCGAAACACACCAACAGAAAAAGGTGATGAAGGCAATGACGTTGCACTTTCTACGCTGCTTAATTGGCTCGTGGGTTCTTAGCGTTGGTCGCGCCCCTATACGTTCGCTATCGTATAGAACGACCTGCACGTTCCACGGTTTATGTCGTTGCGCCATTTTGTAGTTGTATCAAGACCTTCTAATATTCGGCACGTGACCTTCGAGATGGTTCTATTATACTTCGTTTCAGCTTGGGTCCAGACACAGCCGATGCTACGAGCGCGAGCGTGTGGCCCTGAACAGTGCTTGCATTGCACGAGCGCCCGTGCTTGGCAGGGACGCTGAAAGCCCGGAGCTCGCGCTTGTAGCATCGCTTGCGTCTGGACCCAAGGTGAAACGAAGTATAGATCAGTAGAAATTACAGAATTATTCGCAGTTCTCGTAGTAATATATAGTTCTTAAGGGTGCGGGTAATCATGATTATACGGACCCGTAAGACACTTAAACAAATACCAAGGTGTCACGGTAACCGTGTCCTCCCAAGAGGAGCGGGCGTTATGTGCCGAGAGCATCGATGTCGTTACTTTAAAAATATATGCGACGAGAAACTGGCGGAGAGGAGAGAAGAGCGAGTGGGAACGTCAGAACGCCGAGCTCTGGCAACACCTCCTACGTAAGAAAGCCTAAGTGTTGAATTATCCTGCGCCACTATAGAGGGACAGCCTAGGGCAGAGATTGGGCACGGCTGCGGCGTCGGTGTTCGGCTAGGAGTCATGTCAATGAGTGAGAACACGACTTCTAGCCGAACGATGATGCCGTATTCGTGTCCAATTTCTGCCCTAAGACGGCCTTCTCTAGTGACGCAGGAAAATTCAGCACTTTGACTTTCTCTTTCTTGTCTAGGGGGTGTTGGCTCTGGTTGGACGCAAATTTGGCCCTACTCATTCTACGCAAGCGTTCGACTGCCGGACGCCTGCCGAACGCCGAGTGCCAAATGCCAAGTGCCAAATGCCGAATGCCGAACGCCGGCGTCCGGCATTCGGCATTCGAGTTCTAACGCGTTCGAACATTGAGTAGAGACAAAGGCAGCTAGCTTTGCGCCTACCCACTAGTCATACTATACTTCGTTTCAGCTTACGTCCAGACGCAGCAGACACTACGAGGTGATTGACCAATCATGCAGCGTCAAAAGCGCAAGTCTCTACGTCTTTTCTGTTTATGATTGGCTCAGCGATAATAGAACACGTACAGGGGCCCTAATCTGGACACTTGGCGGAAAAGTCGTGAGAAATTCGGCGGCTATGATTGGCCGGCACCAAGGTCAAGTGTGGCGTTGGCCATTCGCGGCCGCTTGATTTCTCGCCGTCGCCTTCGCCAAGCGTCCAGCTTAGGGCCCCAGAACCGACACTATGATGGCGCGCTTTTGAAGCTGTCTGATTGGTCCCATCAGACCGTAGCGTTGGCTGCGTAAGGACTCAGGACTAAAGGAGAAACGAAGTATAGTCAGAGGTCGGCGTTCCGACGTTCTCACGCGCTGTTGTCTCCTCCTGCGCCTCACTTTCTACACGCATACCTAAGAATGAGCGAGAGTTTTTCTACAACGCACTTACCCAAAGAGCCTTAACACACAAACAAATCCGATCTGCAGCCATCATGAATGTGACATATCTGATGGGAGATTATTTTCATTCGCATTGAATAAATATTTAATATAATTAGAGTTCCGATCGCTTCAGCTAGCCTGTTGCTTTGATTGCAGATTTTTTTTTCGTTCGTAAAATTTTGTTTAAGAGTTTTATAAAAAGCTTCTTTTTAACGCCAGTATTTTATGTGAGCCGATTAATTTTACAGAAGTTTCATTGATTTTGACGACTGAGTTACGGGGCTCTCATCAACCTGAGGGTTCGCTTTTCCACGGAGCACGCAGATTGCCAATCACCGCGATCGACAGCATAATTCCAGCTGTTTACAAGACAGAGATAATGTTTGCAGGCGAAGATACCATCTGTGAGGATTGCATTTGTATGGAGAATCGTGTTTTCGACCTGGTTATTCGCTATGTTATATATGCGCAACGCAATGATTGGCTGTATATGTATTCTGTGGCAAAGTAGGCGCAAGGGCCTAGTTCATAAATAGTGCGGCTATTACTCGAGTAAATGCGGTATCAAACAACCACTTCCTCGCCATCTCGAAATGATGTTGCTGTGCTTCTAGAGCACCCTTCGGGTATTAAGATCACAATCATAATGCGCTTGTTAACATGCACAGAGGTACAGAAACAAAATGTCGGGCCATTATCCGCAGTTCAATACAAACAAACAAGCTATTCAACACTGCAGTACCACAGATATTAATCTTCATTTACGAACAAAGCTGAGTGACTGGGATAAACACATCAAGGTTGGTTGATTTCAGATAATATCGAAAAGAGGGTGGCTGGTCGACCTTTTTAATTTGCTTCATAATTTTTTATGTTATTTGCTGATGTCCGTAATAAACAAAACCATAACTATTTTCATCCAGAAAAAAATTGTCGGACGCAAAAAATTGTGCTTCATGTTGAGGTGGAAAGTCGCATTTGCTTGAGTATCCGGAGGTGTCAAATTGGGTGATTAATAACGGAAGTTATATTTCTTAGGTGAGTTTCATAAACTTGGGGAACATTCTATGTACACTTACCAACACGAAAAAATATTGTTATTGTTTCTTATGTTTAAAAAATGATAAAAAACATCTGCTACTTGACCGTTTTCCCTCAAATTAGCAGGCCTGCACTTTAGGAAACAATTTAGTCAGAAACGGCATATTTTAATTTAATACGCTACTTATAAATGCAAGTAGATTCATTAAAATTCAAATTTATTTATGTGTGAGTTTGGGAGACTTTGGCAAGTGAATACGAGACAAGCACCAAAAACAAATATGTCTAAAAGCGATTAAACAATAAGAAGCCAGTTATTCATTTCTTTAAACTTTGGCCAGTCATTCTACTCTATTTGGGAGATAATATCCTTTAAAAACATGTTTTATTATATTGATGGTGTAATAGATACAGCTCCTCTACCGAGCCCTTCTCCGAAGCTCGGCACGGGGTGTCCTTGTGATGCAACGCAGTGATTGCGACTTCTTATTTTGAGAGAAAAGTAATTTTATTGTCATTCGAGAATAGCAAGTAATAGTTTGTCACATCTTTTGCTCGTTATAATAAATCGCATATGAAATAGATTAAATTACATAACATATACAACACAGTTTTGCCTTCATAGGTTTCAAATTGACAGATTTTGACGCAAAAGTTGTTTGAAGGTGCGCACTTGGAATTTCTTTCAAGTCACAGGTCGAAGCTTACGATGTTTTGCATAGCCACACATGCCACGACTGAATACCAGGAAAGGCGCGCACTCCCACCCACTCTTCGTTTTTCCGTTCACGGAATTCAACAACCTCATCTTTGTCCAAAAGTGTGAAAATCACTCCTTTTAGTTATCGGGAAAGACTGTTCACCATGGATTTTGCAGACTGAATGGCCTTTCCTGGGAGCTGTCGCAACCTGTGAAGCGTTGCTTGGTGTTTGACGAGTCCTCCAACTCCGCCACACGCGTTTTCCATGCCCAGTGGCTGACAATAACCACTGGGCTTTGGGAAATTTTGTTTTTTAATTCATGAAGCTGGAAGTGATTCTTGAAGTGGCTGGCGGCACCGTCACTTACATAGGTCAAATGAGAGTACACAGCAAGGCTGTCATCGACCCACTCTCCCACTTTTTCTAGAGCCAGATAGGCATAAGCGGACTCATGATGCGAGTCGTCACTGATGACGGCAAAACTCTATGTCGACTTTCTAGTCGTCACCACACACATAAATATTGATACCTGCTTTTTTCATTGTTACGCTTGAATCTCGTCAGGAAGGATGACAGTCCAGTTCTGAGCAAAGTCGAAGTGGAGGACAATGCTACTACGCTGCGCGCACTGATTTTCTTCGTAGATGGTTTTGCCTTGCGTCGGTCTGATTTGGTTGCGAATGATCCACCTTGAGACCGACACACGAAGCTTTCCCAGAAAAGTGACCGGATCCAAAGTCTTTCTCACGAGCTTGCCTTACTCCCATGCTGTCAAAACTATTTCTTCTTCTTCGGAAATGTTGAGGTTTTCTGGTATGAGCGACTGGCCTTTGGGGCAATGACCACATTTGCCTCAAAAGGCACTGACGTGATGGCGGGTTGCAAATGAATACAGAGTTCAATTCCGCTGCGTCAAGTTATGAGCCAGAAGCGTTCTGTAGAGAGGCGACAGAGAGGTTATAGTATGCGCAGTATAAACAAGCGCATGCCTCTTGCTGGGGATTGCATTTGAACCATCGGGGTCGCAGGGAGTAAAAATTCGTCAGTCCGATGCAGGAGTTGGGATGGTCACTTTTATATACACGAAACGCTTTTCTGATTGACCGTGCCATAAAATGATTTGGCTCGAACGTTTTCTTGCCATCGAGCACAACGGAAATGACGTCCTTCTTCTGATTGGGACTCTGCCCGGAACATTCTAACTCGTCTTTCGTGTAGTACCCAACCGCAGCAGATATGTTTTCAGGGCTCACATTACACCTTGTATAGGGATGGGGCACATACCACACACCATGATTTTCCTTCAGCTTTTGGGGCTGATTAATGAGGTGTATCCATGCCTCTGGGATCATCTTCTGAACTTCATTTCTTGTCAATGTTGACGGCAGGAGGGTTAGAAATTGACAGCGTTCCAGGGGAGAGGCGGTGGTCGCAAACGCACGTCGAATGTTGTCCGCCCACTCGGTGCATGGGAAGCACTTTTCCTCCGACGACCCCGATGCCACGTTTTCATCGTACGCAAGACGCATCCTGGAGCGCAAATTCTCAGTCACAACCTGCCCTAATTCCGTTTGTTTCCTCTTTACAATAGCAGGCCTGCCACGACTTCTTACTTCACTTGGTGGTCTTAGTGGTGACACAAACGTTGAACGTACGCTGCAGTTGAGGTCTTCAATTGCCTCCTCAGGAGGCATAAAGCTGTCAAGGCCCAACTCTAAGTGTGCAAAGGTATTTGCTTGGTGAGGTGAGTAAAGCAATTGTAGCACAGGTAGTCCAGCTTGCTCACTTCCATGGACTTCCTTCAAACAGTGCATATCGAGCTCTCTCACACTGCGAAAATTTCGCTGCATCGGGATCATCTTTTTGTGCTTTGCAAGGTGATCTGCACAAAACACTCGCTCGGAGCTGTGTTGTCGCCATAACAAGCTCTTTATGTATGCAAAGTCAGCATGAAGGAAATGAACGAAATTGTGGGTTGAAACAGTGACTGAGCTGGAGTAACGCAGGTTAGTGACAAGTTGCAACAAAGAGGCTCTTGCATTCGAAGCACACAGTTATACACAGAAGTACACAAATGACACCCTCAACAAAGTTCTAATCACAAAAAAAAGAGAGAAAGGTTTTAGGCAAAGGAAGTAGACAGCGGCGAAACTAGGCGAAACTATTCAGGGTCAAATGCAGATTTCTATGCTTCCTGCTGAAAGGCGTCTTTGAGTCACACCGTCACTCGTGTCGGTTCCCCAAAAGAAACGCCGCCTTTTCGCTATTTACCCAAAACA
Organism: Ixodes ricinus; assembly: GCA_037355805.1. Taxonomy (NCBI): domain Eukaryota; kingdom Metazoa; phylum Arthropoda; class Arachnida; order Ixodida; family Ixodidae; genus Ixodes; species Ixodes ricinus. The sequence continues at coordinate 10,844 of JAZHYW010011331.1, read as the reverse complement.
CTACTTCCCACTAATCCCTTTTACTTTGAGGGTTTGTTCACATCCAAACAGATCCTAACCACCACCGTCCAAATTGGCGGCAACGTTTTTTGTTTCCCAACATTTTGGTAGACCCCAGATGGAGGACAAAAAGTGCAACACACAAAAAGATTTCAAACTCAGCGGCGAAGGATTATTGCCCTTCCAGTTTATTAAGAAGCCCCAACCACCGACCTTCAGACGCCCGATAGCCTCGCCTCCACCCCCTCGCCCTCCCCCTCCCCGCCCGCCCCCCTTTCCTGGGTCTCCAGAAGCCAACACGCCCATCACTAAGCAGGCCGGCCAACCCCTTTCCGTCCCCCTCCTTAAAACAGTTTTCCGACCGACAAAGATAGCCTAAACTCCTTCCCCACATCCAAACTTGGCCTTCCGAGAAGATACCGACACCGGATATCTGGAAATAATTCGCCCTCAATAAAAAAGAAAACAATTTTGTACGCTTTAGTCCTTTTTGTTTCCTTCACTTTACGATTTTTTACACTTTACGGCACAAAAGAACAAAAAAACGTAAAGTTTAACCAAATTGACAACCAAGCAAACACACTGTTGAACCTCCTGCGTCCACAAAACCAAGCAACACCCCATATATCACCTGCCAAAGAGTGGATGAATAGAACTCAAAGGTTCAATTCAAACACATAAATGTCAAAAAAATAACAAGTTGCAATCATGCGTCGCACCGCAGGGACACCCCGTGCCTAGCGCTGTATTTATTACACCATTAATATGATGCAACATGTTTTAATGGATATTAACCCCAAATAGAATAGAATGATTGACCAGAAATTAAAAAAATAGAGATCGTTTTGTTTTTTAATCGCCTTTAGAATTTGTTTATTTTGGTGACTGTCTTGTGTTTATTTCAAAATATCTCCCCAACACGCGCATGAATAAATTTGAATTTTAGTGAATTTTGTTCCGTTTATTAGCTGCGTATTGAATTGAAATATGCCTTTTCTGACTGAATTATTTCCTAAGATGCAGGCCCGCAAAGTTGGGAAAACAGTCAAGCATCCAAGTTGATGTTTTTTTTTCAATTTTGTTTTTTAACATAATAAGCAAGAATTTGTTTTTTGTATTGCGAAGTACACATATATTTTGTCCAAAAACTATGAAACTCATCTAAAATGTATAACTTTCGTTATTAATCACCAAATTTGACCCCTCCGGCTATGCAAGCGAATGCGACTTTCCACATCTACGTGATGTAGATTTTTTTCCGTCCGACAATTTTTTTAAGTGAATATAATTCTGACTTTGTTTATTACGGACATCAGGAAATAACATATAAAATTATGAAGCAAATTAAAAAGGTCGACCAGCCATCCTCTTTTTATATTATCTGAAATCACCTTGTACATGTTTTGTAATTTGTTCTATTTAATGTGCAATTTATTATAACGCACAAAAGATGTGACAAACTATTACTTGCAATACACGAATGACAAAAAAAGAAAGTTATCTCAAAAGGAGTGTCAACCACTGCGTCGCACCACAGGACACTCCGTGCTAAGCTTCGGAGAAGGGGCTCGGTTGAGGAGTTGTATCTATTACACCATGATTATAATGCAAGATGATTTAATGGTTTAAAAAAATCGAGACCTTTTTTTAATCGCTCTTTGAAATATTTTTTATTTTATTTTGGTGCTTGTCTCATGTTTGCTTGCTAAAATCTCCCCAACCCGAGCATAAATAAGTTTGAATTTAAGTGAATGTACTTCTATTTATGAGTAGCTTATTGAATTAGAATATGACCTTCCTTTCTAAATTATTTCCTAAGATACAGACCTGAAATGTTGGGGGAAAACGGTCAAGCAGTCGGAAATTGATGTTTTGTTTTATAATTTTTTTAGAAGACAATAAGCGCTAACAATATTTTTGTCTTATTGCTAAGTACAGATAGATTGTGCCCAAAGTTATGAAACTCACCTAAAAAGTATAAAGTTCGTTATTAATTACCAAATTTGACCCCTCCGGCTACGCAAGCAGCTGCGACTTTCCACATCTACGTAATAAACGATTTTTTGCGTACGACAATTTTTTTTTTCTGGGTGAAAATACTGATGATTTTGTTTATTTCAGATATTGGGAAATAATATATAAAATTATGTAGTAAATTAAAAAGGTCGACCCGCTACCCTTTCTTCGATCTTATGTGAAATCACCCTGTTATGTCTTCTGACGTTAAAATATGAAATATAATCTACATATAAATGTCCCAGTGACTTTCCTGTTTCATCCTGCGTGGTACAGAAAAACGCCTCATAACCTGATAGGCTTATCGTAAGTTCCTGAATAACGACTGCGAGTTCATTGCGTTTAATATAGGAGGGTATTTACGCTACAACATAATGTCTTTTTCGTTGGGTGTAAACCAAAAACTTCGCACCAACTCTCCGCAAAGCTTGAGCTCACTAGCGTAAAACACACGGTTAAAAGTTAAAGCTATTCTCACCAGTTTTAGAATAATTCTTGATACACCAGTGTACTCAAAAGAAAGTGTTGTGACAGATCCTAGACTCCAATAAAAAAGCTACAGTAAAAAAAAGAAAAAAGGTTGCTTTGCTTTTTTTTTAGTAAAGTTCAGGATAAGTTCAATCGTCATTGTGTAGGTGCATTTTCCAGCTTGAAGCTTCCCGATAAACAAACATCGCAAGACGGCTTCGAGCACTAAAAATGTGTCGCGTACTCGTTAAACATAGGGAATTTTAAATAAGCAGCGTTCAAAGTACCCTGTAGGTCGCTCCCTGTTCATTTCTGTGATATCATCGAGAGAATACCTGTTCGCGAGCGGACACGGAAGGTGGCGGCGCTGTCGTTTTGTATGTAACGCTTGCACACCGAGCGTCTCAGTGGATTGTTCGCATTCGAAACACACCATCTACTTAAGTATGCACTGTTTTCGTAGACAGCATTCCAGTGTCTACAAATCCACAGCCCTCGAGTGAGGTCTCCACAGCTCAGCGCGCGTGTTTGTCGCAACGAAAAGCGGGCAAATTCCACGCCCTATTATTAACACGCGCTTTTCTTCGTGACTTGCTCTTCGGTGTTTTTTCCTGTTAGTGCCTCAGTGTAATTCAATACAGAGCGATAATAAGGTGCGATAATCTGTCTGCGATATTGAGTATTTGGGAGCTCCCGCATTTAATAAACAGCTTCAGGCATTAGCTCGGAGAAAAACAAAGGCTGCACGAAAATTACGAGAATTATGCAAGTGCTTCTTGAGCCAGGGAGCATGTTTACCCACTGAAGGCCCACTAAGCAGCTGATAATCGCATTTCAATTCAGGTTTTAGTCTTAATCATGCGGACTCCTTTTGACGGATATGCTGGTTATGTATGATCCCACGTATTATGTCACACAAAAGCGATATTAATATGTTCTTCGGACTGAAATTTGAACTTAATTGCCTAGCTATCAGGTGGTCTGTAATATAAAAAAGATTTTGCCGAAAGTGAGATACTACTTCACCCGACCAAATGATTCTAGCCGGAAGCACTAAGACGAACGGGTGCAAACTGAAGAGACAGTTTCGATCGGAAATTCACGCAGACCCCATTTGCATCGAACTTGGCTTAGATCCCTGAACGGGCACATTGAGTAAAATGTGGACAAATAGTATTTGATCGCCGGGCAACCTAAACGAATGTGGACGTACATTGCTGCTTGTTGGAGGCGCGAGAAATCGTAATGTCGTAAGAGATTTTTAACTTCCTCAGACGCGTTCCTGCACCTTTTCAAAGCAGACCCTTGCCCACATTTTGTATGCAGCGGGCGGGTTTTTTGAAATCCGGTAATCTCAAAATTGGCCCAACTCCTTCGGTGTGCTCGAGGGGCTTTTTAGGCGAGAATCAGCCAAGAGAACTAGCCAATGCACCGACCGGCGTGGGTGGCTCAGTCTGCCGGCTGATTGATCACAACCAAACTCGGGAAAAGCGACAATCGAACCTTCGCTTTAACTTGACTGCAACACTTGTGTTCCCACAAGTGGAAGACGGACTCCCTCGCCCTCGGTCTGCTGTCCTACATCCCTGTAATAAAACCACTTATGAGCTAGCAAGTAGTCGTCATTTTAAATGACATTCGAAACAGACAAGCACTCAAAACCTCTTTCCGTGATTCCTCCCTACTGAAGAAATCGAAAGCACGCGACCGTGCGTTGTGGAGTAAGCGGGCTTTCAAATCCGTGATAGAAGAAAACAGTGTAATGAGGCTTTGCCTCACTAATAAACACTCGGCCACAATTAGGGAATATTCGGACCCTTGTCAATTGACATCGCTCACCACCGCGCCGACAACACGTGTCCGCAAAAGCCTCCAGAGACGCGGAGAGGCGCAAAGCAACTTGTTAGAGCTGGTTCCCGGTTTTCCCGCTAGATGCCGTTCGATTTGCTGGATTTACGAATAGTGATTCATGGGTGTCGGTGAACCATTGTGCTCGATGTTAAAAAACCCAAAACAATCTCCGACTTTTTTTTCTGTTCTTTAGTGTTTATCTTTCGGTCTATTCTCCTTTTGAGATTTCTAAACAATACAACAAATAATAATATTTTACGTATTTTAGAAGACGTTGTATTGGTATGTCTTTTTTTGAAAAGCGCATCTGAATCCTGATATTATGGTCAATTTTCTGGGACATTCATGGGAATACAAAGTTTTCAAGGATATATATATATATATATATATATATATATATATATATTCTATATTTATTTATCCGTTCTATGATACCTAGAATATTACATTCCTCAGGAACATTACGATCTTTGGCAAAGAAAGCCAGAAATTAACAAGTTTGTGAATATGACCCATAAAATTCAATGCGGAGGAATTTGTGGAGCCGTGGAATGAAAATTAAAAAAAGATCCATTGGTGGATCCTAAGGGAATGCGTTAGCATGACCCGTTGGCAACGCCACACACGTCCCTCTTTGGAAAACGCTAACGGTGACCCCTTCACTTTTTTTATGGCTTTCTCTTTTGCTACCTACATTTTTTTCTACCTCGTTTCGGCATCGTTACGGGGTCAGTGTTTACGTTTCCCATAGAGGGACTTGTGTGGCGTTTCCCAAGGGTCATGCAAACGCATTTCCTAAGAATCCACCAATGGATCTTCCACTGATTTTTTTCAACCCTTTTCCGTACTCTACGTGTCAGAGTACGTACGTTGACGCCCTTGGATACGGTCCCATATCACTCGTGGAAAGAACCACATCCATAACACTCGTGGAATGAACTGCATTCATATCACCCGTGGAGGGAACCGCATCCATCTTTTTGAAGGAGCTGTGCAACGATTTCAACATTGAAAGAATTGCCATCTTCTACTATTGACATTCTTTATCTTGTCACAAGGGAGAGAAAACACATCTCCTTCCTTCGAAATGTTGCGATTCCGTCGCGTAATCGCGAGGCAAAAGTTAGAATATTTTCCGACCTGCAGCCGCAAGCGGCGGCCATGAGAACTACGCGGCATGACGTCAATGGGGAATTGTAAAAGATAGGAAGTTGTGCAAATACCTGCTCGATAAAAGGTAATATTTCTATAAATCTTGTCGTTGCAAAATACATATAAATGCGTCAAAAACCTGGTATCATTGACGAAACTTTTATTATACGGAGTTTTAGTGGCGCCATCTATCCGAGGTCAACAAAACCGTCAGCTATATCTGCTACCGCGAACAGCCGCCAGAAGCTGGAGGGGGACAGGGGCAGAGCCGGACGGGGATGGCCGGACCCGGACGAGACTTCGTCCTTTCGCCATGTTACCGCGCTGCGCAAGCACGTGGTCACGTGGTCGCGAGCGGGTGAGTTCTCGCTACTCACTGATGGCTCTAGAGAGAGAGTTTCACAGGAACCCCGCGCGTCCCCCATTCACGTCACGGCGCACGTGACTCGAAAACCTCAATCTTTGTTAATTTTTAAAATAAAAAACTAGGACATGCAGGCAAAAGCGGTTTTTCGTTCTTTACTTCAGAAAGGTCGAGACACCAACTTCCAAATTATTTAAGCAGAGCACTGAATTTGTTGCACAGCTCCTTTAACTACACGCACAGATCACAGCCCACGCACCGGTACTACGGAAACCCAGAGCGAAGAACATCCGGCGAAAGCACAGCGGCAACTAATGGCGAATTCGAGATGGCCAATCGTTGGCATCTTATTTTTATTTTGCCAGAAAACCGGCAATTGTGTTCGCGTGGTCAGTTTCCGGCCGGCGCGCACCGTTCGGGTGGTGGTTCTTCGGCGAGTACCGGCAACTTTCCGGCACTTTCTCTGCCCGAGCTCCGAACGGCTGGCCGAGCGGGCGCCTGACTGTATCCTGTGTCGTCGCCTCCGAAATAGGAGAGGAGGTCAGCGAAAAAAAAATTATCGAAAGATCGAAACTGATTGTCCTTGTCACTCTCTCTTCGGCGCTGACAAACTGACAGACACCACCGGCTTTTTGTCAAAACGAGCGTTCTAATGCTAACGTATTAAAACTATACGTGACGCGTACAAAAGTTCAATTACGGCATATTAATGTTTTACGGCTGCCATCTAACCTACTCCCGAGGAGCATTGCAATGTTTGGTGTTGTTCAGTGGAAATTCTAATTTTAGAGCCATCTAACCTACTCCCGAGGAACATTGCAATGTTAGGTGTTGTTCAGTGGAAATTCTAATTTTAGTGCGTGAACCGAGGCGTTTATGTCCAAGAGAGTTGGGGATGAGGGTGTTCCAAGAGGTCCTTTCACTGAAAAATCAGGAGGAAATATCGGCGCCTACATATAGAAAGCTCTACTTTTTACCGAATATGCACCGGACAGGTCACTTTTACCATGTGAAATTTCAAAACGGTTACTCGTTAGTAACCGTTTGCACCTTTTGGCGGATTTCTACATCATTTCTACATCATGGTACAAAAAGCTCGCAGCTTGTTCTTTTTGTTCAATGAATGCGCAGTTATCTTCCTTCTCTGCTCTAGTCCCATATCAGAAAGCACGGCTTTACGCTGCACCCTTAGGAGCAACACTCTGCACGCACTCTCGCTTACCCTGAGGGTTTCAAGGCTGCGGACTCCAATTCAATCGGATCATAAACAACCCTGATACCTCCGACGCTTTTGGAGTCGTGAACCTGTCGGACAGACATCAATCGCGACATGTGATCTTCAATTATATCTACGAAATATGTTTTGCCAAATTTTATTTTGGAGGAAGGTCGAGGGCAACCCTTTAGATTTTAGCTGTCATTTGTAGTTCCTCGATGGCGAGCAGCCCTACCAGTCAAGTAGTTATTCAAGTACTTAAATTTTTCCGACAGCGACACAATATCCGACAGCGACTTGGTTTGATGGATCGTCGAGTTGAATTGGCGTCAAAACTCCAGCCATGATCGAATTACTTCTCAAAATGTTGAGATCTCTAGCTTCGGTAACTTTACTGTTGTAGGGACTGGTACATAATCAACGAGAGGCTGTCCGGAGCTACCATCTCACGTAAGAGAACCAGATATCTTGTCGCTTCTCAATTCTCCATCTTTCAGGTTGAGGGTCACTCGGGTTTTCGCTATGCTGATGTGTTCCGGGTACCCTTCCTTTCCAGGTATGTCCTCCTCTAAAGCGTCATCTTCAACAGACGGCTCAATTTTTTGGTCCAGCTATTTTAGTGACGTTTGTTTAAGCAGGAGAATGTCAAACCTTTCTTCCAGCTAACCAATTTCTGTCGGGTCAACAAGATGCCAATTTTGTTGATGATCCCTGTCGTGGCGGCACACAGAGTGGTCCTTTTCCTTTTTCAGTCGGTGAGTGAGTGCCATTCTTGTCTCCATCATGTGGGTTTCAGCACCAAAAGACTGATGGAATTAACGAGAGAACTTTTAGGGAGGAGAGACAGAAGGGCGTCCTTTTTACTTTGAGAACATAAAGTCAAAAGGACTTATTTTCTCACTGCTACGCAACAGACAGCGTGGAGAGACCAAAACAGGTGAGGGAGAAAGGTGGATTCTAGGGTATAGAGGCGCGGTCTCTCCGTCTTAAGGTAACGAAAGCAGCTCCTGGGAACTGGCGCTTGAAATGATATCCGAGCATATGAGTGACATCATTGTTCTAGAAGAATATCGCGGCTGTTTCCGGGCGCGCCTTTAGTGTTTATATATCGTAAAGTATAAAAATACATAAAGCAAAATACAACAGGAAGCTTCGGTACGGGCGTATCTGTGCGAGTTCCCTTCGTTACACGGTATTTTAGATACTGGACATTTAGGTACGTGAGATGTCGTTTCGGTAAATTATTACTTGAGGACCTTCTGTTGTGAAGACCTTATCTATACATAGATAAGGTTATGTCCTATTAAAACCTAACTGACCATCCTACGATAATTTAATACACTCTTATTTAAACGGGGAACTTTAGTGAGTTCCGGCACACTAAATTTTACAGATATGAATGCAATGCCTGGCTTAATTTGCACAAAATTAGTTTTTGTTTGTTTTATATTTTCACAATTTTACAGGTTAAAAAATGTATTTGCTATGAAAAATTCGTTTTTGATCTAAAAATATGAGCGGTTTGGAGTTTTATTACTGGTCACCTTCTTTTCAACTGTTGCGGTGACTCGTTAGGCTATAGAGGGCGCCAATGTGACTCAATAATATATTTTAACGCACTGACTTTGTGTGCAACGTCATGAATACAAAGTTAATGCGGTAAATTTTAATATACATCAATCATGGGCCCATATTGTGTCACGTGAACGAAAATACCGCTAATCCACGCGTCCCCCTGTATCGAATGCGCCTAGTGTCATGTTCCCCCATGGCGAATTATCCTATGTGACCAGTTGCCCTGTTACCGATAAACCTTACGCATTTAAGGCGCCACCTATCGGTACGTTGTCGGAAAAGCCGGGCTGGAAACCTCAAAGATGGCGGCCTCTTCGTCTGCGTTTCAACCCAACTGGATGAAGAGTTTCAAAAGTGCGATAAACGTTGGTACAAAACAAAATTAAAGACATTCTTTTTTGCATGCTGACATTTACAAGGCGTACTGTCGAACAAACTATCCAATCATTAAGCTTTCGTTGAATCACTTACTTCCGCACTAGCGAAAAGTAGTTTAAAACAAAAAAATGAGCTAATAAGACGTGTCCTGCAAATTTTAGAGTTCAATACAAATGCGCAGCTTCATGATTTCACCGTACAAGGCGCTAGTGTTCGGCAGGGGTGCAGGGGTCAGAACTGACATTAACCTGGCGACATCGAAAAATATTTCTGATAAAGAAAAAAGCAGAAAGGAGGGAATTCCTTGAAGAGATTTGTGCAGATCATCGAATTCGAGAATCAGAATGCGAGTGCTGCATCCGAGGTGCTCAGATTGACGAGGAACGCTTTGAGTGGGTTGATGCGTCATTACGATCTAGATGCTTCACATTCCGAGTGGCACCCAATCCTGTCCCAGAACAAGGATGGCGCGCCGCCATCTTTAAGGCAGTTTGAGTCATGTTTCCGATTGGCGCCGCAAATATGCATAAGGTATGTTGGCCCATGACAAATCCTCACGTGACGAAAGGGACTACATCCGTTCGGATATGGTCCGTTCGGTTGTTCCACTCGTGGCACGTCTTACTCTTTCCTTCCCTGTCACAGGTTCAGTCGTGTCAAGTATTCATAACCTCGCCCGCGAGGGGCGGATCCAAGAAGGGAGTGGGGGCGGCCGCCCCCTCCCCCCCATCAAACAAAGTCGGCCCCCTTCCCCCTTCTCGAAGGGCAATTTGACATGGGTGGACCCCCGGTGCACAAGAAAAAAATGGGAGAATATTATCATTACAAATTCCCCCCCCCAAAAAAAACAAAAACGGAGCTCTGGATCCGCCCCTGTCACCTGCGCGCTCACTCTTGTTTCAGCTTTGGATAAACTGTCCTTTATATACAACTCACGAACACTAGCTTCCAGTATACAGATTACTTAATTACGTGGCAGATGTTTAGTCATATTTCAAATATTATTAGTTCAATTACCATCTAATGATTATAAGACGTATTGCATAATCTAAAACATATTAACCTACACCGTGTACACTAACACTTCGATCCCAATTCGGACGGTTCTCATAAATCGTGTTCTTAACGTATCGCGCTAGGATTTACTGAAGATGTGCCCGAAGATGGTGAAACCTTTTAGTGAAATTCTGGAAAGATTGGCTGACCCGAGTAAATCACGAAATATCAAAGACTACGTTTTCCCTGTGCTTTGCATATACATTTAAATAATATTTTGTTTCACTGTGGCGCTTATGTGGGTCGAATGAAGAAAATAATAGGATAGCCAATCCTGTTTTTGTTTTCTAATTTCACCTATTGTGTAGTCATAATATTGGGACAAAACGATTTTTTGATAATTTCGAGAAAAAAGGTTGAGCGATAGTTTTTCTATCGACCAAAGGAGTTTTTATTTTCTTTCTTTGAATCCAGATTTTTCACGCTTTCGTACTCAATTTTAGAATGCGCCACCTTCGGGCACCTATAGTAAATGCCAGCGCTATGCGCTAAGAAACCGATTTTTGCGAACCGTCCAAAGTGGGATCGATCTCGCTAGTGTACACGCGGTAGAACAGTTGTCCGCGTGCCAGCATCACACCCTCTCTCCATGGGTTCGTGTGCGGGCACCGTGACTACGTGTTTCAAATACAGTGCAACGCCTGTCTAGACGAGCATAATCAAACATTGCCGTCTCTCAGATCGATGGCGCTCCAATGACTCCTTTAAGCACCGCTCTCTTCCGCCATAAAAGTTAGCCGGGTAGGAGTGCGTCGCACAACGTATTGT